>JAQIXX010000566.1:0-54621 GCA_034700605.1 Willowsia nigromaculata | reverse complement strand
AATGACGATTAGGTGGAAGATAATCTATACGAGGTGGAATTCTTTTTAGTTTAGCGGGCAAGAAACTTTTTCCCTTAGATTATTGCGCTATTGGTGCATGTACTTTTGGATGGAGATCAAATGCACTATACAGTTATTTCGCTTTTGTAACATAATAAACTACGTATTTACCTTCATTAAATTACATTTTTTTGAGAATTGTACTTATGTCATAATAAATTCATAAATTCTTCCTTGGTATAGTATGAACATAACAAGAGGTTATTCGATTAAATGAAAAAATGGTCAATATAGCAGGGTAACGATAGTTTGCTGCTAATTTCCGCTTTCGTAACATGAAAGGATGAGAAAAGGCGAAATTCCTTTTCCATGATGTGCTTGAAGGGAAATGATGAGTTTAATTGCTTTTATATGAAGCCTTTACTGGCTGATATGTGATGATGATATACAATAGAGCAGTTACAATGCTAGAGAGATGCTTGCTCGTTATGGTACTTTTAATAAATTAAAGGCATAGTTTGGCGGGAATGTCTTGCTGTCTCAAAGGTTTACACAGAAAAACAAATATATAGTACTACGAGCTGGAAAGAGCAGAAAGATAGGTACCGGTAACGAGGAAAATTATAATGGTGAACGTTGTATTTCGCTTTTAGAATGATGGGAGTAACTTGGCTGGTGGCTAGCTAGTAAATGCAATAAAGCTAAAATCATTATGAACGCTTAAACAATTCTCTCATGTTCTCATATTTGGACTTTGGTTATAGTATGGTGCTTATTCATGATGATAATGACGTTACGTGTCGCTTCCACGTTTAATTTCATAAATGGAAACTTTCTCTCTGGAAAAAATCATGTTCATGAATACGTGAATTTGATATCCGTATAAGAGAGCAGCACATAAGTTGGCCAAAACAACTGGAAAATCTGTACTTGAATTTCTTATGTTTATACTAGATGCCAAGTTTGCTATGCCATACTGGCTGGCTAGCATATGAAACCATAAATAAAACTTGGTGGGCGGATGATGGACAGAAAAAATTAAACGTGCAAAAACTAGCATATGTTTACATGCTGTTTTTTAAATCGCCTTTTTTCGTTTCTTAAATTTTTTATGGAGTAAAGCAAGTATGTATGCTACGTAGGTGTTTTACCTGTCCTTCTTTCTCGATGTTCATTAAATCTACAGTCTGACAATAGCATTCAGTATAAAATATTACCGCCAGACTGAGCAACTTTCATAAGCAGGAATATTCCTTTTTTGCGTCAATACATTTAATTTTAAGCATTACTTCCTTGCACAAACAAATTAAATGATGCATTTCTTTTCTTTTAGTAATATTTTTCTTGAGATATTTACAAACAATAAAACATGCAAGGTTGCTGATGCTTATTATGACAATTGTCATTGTTGTATTATCGCATAAAAACAAGGTAATACTTACTTTCTTCTTCAGATGCCATTTCACCCGATAAACTTCATTTCTAACCAAAAATGCATCTCATTGAAATTGTAGGTAACTCTCATAGTTTCATGTGGGAGGGAAAGGTAAGAAACTCGGTGGGGTAAGATAAAAAGAAAAGTTTAAAAAAGCAGACGGTAAAGAGCAGAAACTACATTGTTCTCATTAATATTAGGAAAACGGAAAAATTCATATTTTCAATTACACATGAAATCATACAGACGTAAAAACTTTGCCTTCGTCAAACTTATGAATTGAGGATCTTTTTTAAAAGAAGATAATATGTTGCCTTTCAATTTTTGTGCAAAAAAGGAAAAGAATAGGGAAACAGCAGCTGGTGGCTGACTGACTGACTGCCTGACGGAAGAATGAACATCTGAGCTTGTGTAGAAATTACACGCTTTGAGATCATGAAAAGGGGAAATGAAAGGAGAAAGAATATTAAAACAGTTGTATGTATGCATATAACTTTACTTTGTTGAAAATGAAGACACCATAAAAACGCTTGTAAATATATTCTTTGGGCTGCTCTTGTTTCACCAGCACTCTGAAAAATGAACTTTTTCGCTTTCTCTTCTATGTTTTGTGCTTCACGCTACCTTTTAAGGTTTTATATACAGCTGCAAATTTATAAGTAGTAATATCTATGTGCATCTCAGTGAAAGAGTAAGTCGCAAAGCTGTAGTAAGAATCGTTTTTTCTCTTTCGTCTTCACAATTTCCTCCTTTTATTTTTTTTATCTTTTGAACAATACGAATAGTAAGTAGAAGAAGAAAAGTTTAGTGAAGTATCGATGTGCTGGCTATAAATACTTCAAGTATGTTACTTACTCTGTAATTTTTTCAAGTGTTTGATATTACATTCATATACATGCCTAATCCAAATTTGCTGGGAGCAGAATGAAAATGAGAGAGGAAAGCCTGGAGTTAGCTAGTAGAGCGCTCGGGGAGCATGATAAAACGCTTAAACAGGAAAACCTGTCGAATTACAGGAACTGTTGCGCATCGGCGTTCACTGTTTCGAAGTGAATGCACAAGTAATCCTGTTAGAGTGTAAGGCAAATAATAAAACTATATTTTTACCATATTATTATATCATGTTCATAATGATGTAGAAGAACAGTAAGGTGGGAAGAGAAAACTAACTAAATTGCTTCCTTTCTACTAAAATTACTAGAAAATGCGCAGAATTTCAATGAAATATGAGGGACTTGAAAGGAATTTGAGCATTTGAGTGCCCCTCTCATTAAAGAGATAAAAAATCTTTTATGGAGTTGGATTTTTCTTTTTTTGTAACCATTCTGAATACGTAATGACTAATGACACAAACCCATCCAGGTATGAATTGAAACTAGTGGAGCGTAATATAGTGTGATAAACGTATTATTTAGTCGGTTTTGAACATTTTTCAGTGTCTGCTATGAAAAGATAAGCATGCTTGAGACTTGAGAGCGTTAATTTTGCATTTTGAAACATTTCAAAATCCCGTAATGTTGGAAAGTCGATCTTTAAAGATGATGAGAAGCTCTTAACTTTCACAGATAACAAGGTCAGGTAATTATTGAACCGTGATTGCCGATTGTATTCGGGTTTTGTAAAGGAGCTTTTTCCTCGAGCTTCACATCAAATTGCTAAATGCTGAACGGGGATTATTTTAGATCAAATAGTCAACTGCCAAGTGAGTGTAGCATCGACTTGTCTTCCGCTCTAAAAATAAAAAATAAATGTATCCTTGAGCAAAGATTTGTAAAATTTAACAATATCTCCTAATTTAAAAGGGCTTCATAATTTTATGGAAACAAGGAAGTTGGAATAAACTAAAATATCCTAAAGGTCTACGGTCTATATTTATATTCTCCTCTCCAGCGCTGTATGTTGAAAACATTATGTTCAAATTTTTTGTCGGAAAGTTGCAAGCAGTGCGTAACAGAAGACTGCCTTGTCCTGTTGTCCTTACCCTTACAACTACATACAACTACAAACTATGCGTTCGTGTATTTGCCAAGGAAGACGCGAAATGGGAGTTTTGTGTACGCAATTTTCGTTTTCTAACGACATGGCATGAATCATTATGACATTGTACCTTGCACCAGGAAGTATTTTCTGTATTATGCGTAGATGATCATACAATAATATCACATGAGTCTTTACCCGAGTTTTATCATAAATCACTGCCGCAATGACTTTTCGAGAGGACACAAAAATTTGTGATTTATGGTTCCGACACAGAACCGATATAATTCATTGTTTGAGTTGCTACTTGCCCCTATCCTGCTAAAGAATCACCGTTTGAAACGATAAAAAGCTACAAGTCACATTCAAGTATTTTTCACAATATATAGTAGTGGTGTCAGTGGCAGGCTGTTTAGATAACGGAATCTTTTATCATCTACAAATATTTCGAGTTTTATGCTACATGCTTTAGTGAGTGGAAAGTAGCTATATGTGTACTTTCAAATATGTAACATTTGAAATACATATTATGCACATAAAGATTTCTTTAAGAAGTTGGATTTCATAATCAATGCTTCTCAATGAATTTTTAATATTGACGGTGCTTTTGACATTTGATAAAGAATGGCAAAAAGTCAAGCATAAAAGATCAAAGTTTGGTGTCTGGAAATTATTATAATAGTGCGATTCTTATAGTGATGAGCCATCAATTTGTAAAGGGGTTATAGGTGGTGGTGGTGACTCAGTCAGTCAAACGATAATGGCTCTCTAGAGCACACAGTTCATTCAAATGAACGACTTTGTAAAATCATAATGTCGGAGCAGCAGTGGCCTTGTTTGAACAGTCCGCTTTCACTCTCGAAAAAAGGATGAGATCGTTTGCATACATCAGTACAGATTTTGTTGAATACGCTGTAAGCACAGACTCGATTACATTATTAGAAAATCTGAACTAGATGCGGGAGCAAAAGGCACTTGACATCTCTAACATGAACAAGTATCTGCAAAACTTTCAGCAAGATCGCCACGTAATCGATTATTGCTTAATATTAACATGACATGAGAGAGACACTTCGACTTTGAAAGAAAAATCCGGCTATCATATCACGTTAAATTATTAAAAAGCTGACTAACATATGGCTATATACTTGTGTATTTCTTGCTATATACTAATAAATAAATGAGGAACTCTTTACTTTTTAAATCCTGTCCAAACTTTCAACAAAACAAAGGAAGACGTGCTTCCATCAACTATCAACTTTAACTAAAGATGTTAAAGTGTCTACTTTACCAACTCATTCTCTATTTCACAGAACTCTGCAATGGGTAGGCATGCTAACTTTTCCGTACTAGAGGCTTTCCGTAAACCAGAATTCTATTTATTATGTAATATTATGTCACTTGATTTATGGGAGTATACTTTGTAACTGCTCCAGAAAACTCTAGTTTCCGGGTATATTTTTACAAGTTTAGTATTCCCAGTGGTGGTACGTTCTTTCTAACATTTGCGTTTTTATTGCAAGAGTACGTATTAAGTATACCTTAAGCTTTTTCACAGGGAGTTGCCAAAAGTTGTAGTATTTTTCAACAGAAAAAAACAACAATGTACTATAGGAATTTATACGATTCTAACAGAAATAGTTTTTTTTTAGCATAACGTATTTAATTCCATTGTGCAATCGTAAAACACATATACAAATTCAAAACTTTTTATTGCAAGGTTGCAAGTTTGTAGAGATGTTTCGTAATTTTGTTTTAGGAAGTTAAAAAGCGACCATTAGATAGCCAGCTCAGAAATTTGCGAATCTCTTGGAATAATCAGAGCAATTAAGTTAGACATTTGTTAGTTGGCAATTTCTGGTAAAATTATTTCTGTTTCATCATCATACAATAGATAGTAGAGTAGAAGAGAACATGTACAGTGTTCACAATTCGAGATTCACTCTCGGGGATTTCATTTCTACATCATGGGGCACTAAATGGCAGCACAGAGGTCTCTAATATCAAAGAAGTATTAAAGTATTATTTACAAGTCTCTTTTTGAACTCTACATAAAAACGTTAGCAAAGAATATCACGAGACCCCAATGCCACTCCCATTGTATGGATCCTCCTCTAAAAGTGAGCGCTTTCCCCTTAATCTCTCCCTGTGTATTCGATAATTTTAAAAGCATTTATCTACATACTTTCTCTTATTCATCTAGGGATATTTCAATAACCAAAGCCATATTTAGCATCTTTTCTTGTGTACACTGTTATTCGAAAACTTATGAAAATCTCAAGAAAGATGCCTACGTATTACAACATAATAAAAAGTTTCCTCGTAAGAAGAAGAGTTTCAGCACAAGAGTGTTCAATAAAGATTATGCAAATCAGGCTGGATGAATGGTAAATAAGAGGAAGATGCTGTCATCGGCTGAATATTAAACTTTGGAATTTTCTCTTTCCCTTTTCCCTCCGCTTCCATCTCGCCTTGAGTTTTACATAATAATCTTTATCTATTTACCTAAAACCTAGTTTTTGCACATCTTTTAGATCCCAAGAGTATCACGTAGTATGCATACATTTTAGGTACACACGTGTTGATGCTTCGTTGGAACTGTGTGGAATGGAAACTGTTGTGAGCAAGTTTTAAAAAGCTTTTTATCAAAGATCCTTCCTCGTTTTTATTTTTCATTGTGTAATTTTATCTTGCATACATTTTAAGGAGAAAATACTTGATACTGAAAATGTACATAGATTTAAATTGATTTAAAAGTACCCTCTATCGCCATTTTCTTTTATGTTTGCTGTCGCTTATAGGTATAATTGTGCATGCATCATTTATTGGGCTTTGTGAAGGTAAATAGGACGGACACTATACATATTTACAGTAGATGAATGGACAATGGATAAAACTAATAGTGCCCTTCACTTCGTACTTGTGACCTTCATGTCACCAGTGCAAGTTTATGAGCATGAACATTTTCAATGTATTCACAGATGAACAATTTCTATACATATAGATATATATTCATTATTAGCGAGCGGCAATTTACATTACAATGTTGTCTCCGCAGCGCACACAAGACTCTCCGGTAGGAATTCCTTTGACTCGCGCATGAAGGTCTTCAAGGAATTAAGGAATTTTCATGTTTGTTGTCATTTGTTTTATGGTAGCCGTCCGTGCTTTTTGCGTTACTTTTGCTCGACAATATCTCTTCATGTTCATGGTCATGAATTTTCAACAACCGCAGCATGCATTCTCCTTCCTTTCTCCTCCTCCTTTCTTCATTATTGTTTCACGGATCTAGCTTAAGACTGCAATATTATTATGTAAATCCTGATCATTTAGTGAACTACCACAAAAATAAAGCTCGCGATAAAACTGTAGAAAGTTCTTGTAGCATTTTCATCTCATAGAATCTTGCATGGCATTGTACATCTTGATTTCATTCAGTTAGCCTTACTTTTTGTTGTCTCATTTCACATTTTGTGTGTCTAGAAGAAGAGTCGATGTGTATTTATTTTTTAGGTTGCACCAAAAACCTTTCAGTTCATTAACGATATGAAATGGAAACCCGAGCGTAAGAAAATCAAGCAATAATGCTAATCTTATGCTGTAGACTGCTGCCTACAAGACTCACAAACTCTCACTCTGTAAACCCGTCAAGATGAAAGCTATAGTAGTGTATTTTATACGGCCAATTTGTTGAATGAGTTAAACAATGCATCAGACAGAAAGGACAAATAAAAATAGAACTAACCAAAAAAGCACGATAGGTTTACTTAACATGTCTACTTACTGCTTGTAAATTTAAAAAAAAAAAAGTAATATGGATGTTAAGTATTTGGTTCCACCACCACCACTTGTTCACCAAAACCGATAATAGATTTTAACTACGGAAGACAGAGAGGCGCGAGAACTGATGCGGTTATTCTATTGAATTTTTTCCCTTTGCTGTGTTTACTACAAACGTGGCAATGAATATTATGGTGCAATGAACGGGATCATTGCAAAATAGGTACATTAAAAGGAAAATAGCGGTTGATGTTAGTGGCGGTGATGGCAAAAGAGAAGCAAAATGTTTTAAGCAAAAACGCTAAAATAAGAGCATGAAGAGTCGAGAGAGACGGTGTAATGTTTTGTTTGCTGTTGGTAAAGTACAAGTTTTGCACTGGCTATGCCATCATCATCATCAGAATCCATGCTGTTTTCACCCAGATGTGGAGAATCTTTAAGACATGTTTACGATTCATTACTTTTCCTTGTACAATAAGTGACACAGATACCATATCACTTGTATGCGTTTTACATGCATGCTTTACTTTACTTTCTGCTAAACTTCATGTTTCTCTGGGTAGACGAACTCGGTAGACACACATATTTTTTTCTTGTAAAATAAGCCAAAAACTATAAATGTCGTAATATATCCTTTTCCCTGTAAAATGCATCTTCATTTCATTTAAAATTCCTTAGGGGGATTTTCATAAATGTATTCTTGAAAGGTTTCTTCGTATAAAAAACTGCGGGAAATTGTGCACACACTTCACTTTTATTAGATTTTTATGCTTGATGTAGTTCTTGACAGTGTATACATTTGAGTGGATTTTCCTCCTTTTTGAGAGCAAAAAAAGCATATCATGAATTTGTAATAACCAGCATAAAATATATTTATCTAAAATCCCGATGTTTAAGCTTCTGCTACACCAGATTTCACAGTTTTATGGCAAGTTTCATGTCTTTACAAGTAGATGTTTAAAACACTTCTTGTTTACAATTTAGCTGCATGTTTTACAGCTTCATCATCTCTTTAAACTCATCCAGTTCGTTGGTGTCAGGACAGAGTTTGACGTGATTTGATTTTATCCTTGTGTTTCCTCAGACACACGCGTGCTTTCCTTCGTTTAAGAACTAAATTATTCAGACAGGGAACAATGACGGCATGAGTTGTACTAGAGAAACCTTATCTAGAGGAATCTTAAGAATCCAAGCGCTAGAGCACAGAGCAGGAATGTAATGAAAATTAAGACGAGTAATTTATCATCGTTGTGTCCTTTCTTCTCCATTTCTTGTAGACGCTGTACAAGGCCAGGAAGCATCACAAGATGTTGGAGAGGAAATCAGCAGGGTATCCGATGTCCACCATTCCGCAAAATGGCGAGGCAACACCTCTCTCTCCAAACAAGGGAAAGGCCGGGATCCACCCTGCAGAGAATGACGGGAAGGATCTTCCGGGGCAAAATGGTAAACTGCAATCATCCCTTCGGAGAAAGTCTTCAAATGGGCGGAATTCAATACGGCGATCACGGGGTGGCGATGAAGAGGAACAACCAGCTCTTTTGGGATCCTCGCTACCTGGATCAAACAATCGGCGGGCAAACGGGAGTATTTCAAGCAACCAACTTGTTCCTAGCCCACACCTCATTCAAGTTCCAAGAGATGGTGAATTCTCTGGTACAAATAGTCGACGCTGCTCTGGTGAAAGCAGTGGAGAGATGAAAGAATCTCACTACAATGGAATGCGAAGGTTTACAAAAGGTTTCATCCGTTTCCCCTCCATCCGACGACCTTCCACTTCCAGAGGAAGCAAGAGTACCAAGAGAACAGACAGAACATCTAAAATGCTAATGGCGGTACTGGTTCTTTTTCTGCTAACAGAATTCCCACAAGGTATCATGCACTTTCTTACAGGATGGTATGGACCAGACTTTTTCCGCTGTTATTACAACACCTGGGCAGAAGTTTGGGATATGCTGGCCCTAATCAACAGCGCCGTCAATTTCATTCTCTACTGTTTCATGAGCAAGCAATTTAGGACGCAGTTTAGACTCTCATTTAATCTTCGCTGCTTCCACAAATACAAGTTCATGGGAATGAGCGCGTGTAATAACAACCAGGCTACGGTCTCAACCACTGTTTAAAAGGGAATGTAAGAAAAATAGAAGGCAAAATTAAGTCTCTGGGCCGGACTTCTATTCTAATCATGATCGTACTTTGGCTGTAATGATCTTCATCATAATCATCATCACCCCACGCACACAAAATATAACGTACAACATATTACAAGATAATATTATTTAAACCAAATTGCCACTTTTCTGGTAATGAAGGTATTAATTTGAAAATTACATGCACATTTTCTACATAAACGAGAGATAACAAATAATAATCATTAAAATGGAGCCTACAAGGTACACATAAGGTAAAAACATTTCGGGAAACAAGCATCTGGTCTGTTTTGACATCATTACACGTACATATTAAGGCTCGTACCGTATTGCGTATTCTAGTATTGAGTATGCTAAATAGATGTATGTATTATAGTCTAAATGTTTTGTTTTTCTCTACTTTCTCAGATCTTTCACATGATAGAATCTTGTTACACGCGTTTTAAAACTAGGATATATACAATGGGAAGTAGTAGGTTAAATGAAAAAAGTCAAGAGTAGCCTGAAATTTCCAGAGATGGTTTAATGTACGACGCATATCCTTAGGTAAATACTGTTTAGAAAAACAGTTTTGAGTTTTCATTGTATATAACTTTGCCCTGTTCCTTTTGTCGACACTTGAATTTTTGACAGTTTGTTTTAAACTTGTCATCATAGCTATGGCCAGTCTCAAGAGAAATAATCAAGTTTCTTGGCATACAAAGTGGACATAGGTTCCCGACAAGTTTATCTTACAAATAGGATCTACCAAACTAAACTAATACATTTAGATAAATTATACTTACCTATTATTATATACATTTTATCATCAGCAGTAGTATCTATATGCATCCAATTTTCTAAAAGGCTCACAAGGAACAGTACAACAAGCCATCCACAACGAATTCATATAGCCCAACAAGAACAACACAACACGCAAACCCCGTGGAGATTTTAATTATCTTCATGAATTACTTTTATGTAAAAGTCGAGTAAAACCTTCATAAATATTAAAGGAAAGTTGTGTAAGGCTCTATTCCTTCTTGGAAATACGTATTGTTAGTTTCAGTTCAAACAATGTAGGCAGTATAGTGGTGATGTTCCACATTATGGAAAAGTTTTAGGTCTCGACAAACTTGTTGTATATTATACGTTAGCATGACTTTACTCTCTCAAAAGTCTCAAATAAATACTCTATGAATGTGAAAATATAATAATATGTTAATTGAATAAGTTGATTCGCTCTTTCTTCTTGTACATCTTTTGTCTGTTCATTTACGCGAATAAGATGTTAATAAGTATTAATAACAAGAAGATGTAGTCTGTCTATGCATATATGCGTCCAGAATTGTACGAATTATATACATACATGTAGAAATACAAAATGTCCACCCACACCGACTGGCACATTTTCAGCGATTTACATAAAATCACTCTAACAAACGTATGCATGAGTGTACAAGTGAGTTTAGGCTATGGATATATATTATTATTACATATTGATATGCGTAAACAATATGTTGCGCCATGTTCAGGTTAGAATCTTCTATTTAATCTTTGAAGAAAACTTGAAGTGTTTCTAGAGAATTCAGCCAAACGGGAAGTCATTTCTAATTAGACGCTACAATTCATAAAAACACTTTGGGACTTCCAAATAATATTAACCTAAACTCGTTCAAGTGGTAAAATGTCATTTTCTTTATTATCCTAATGCCATTTAAATTGTCACATTGAAAACAAGAATGAGAATAAATGTTCCTCTAAAGTTCTGAGGTCGTAAGTTTAAACAACGATACACACAAAAAACATACAAATATGCATTGTACCTATATTACCTCCTTGTATAAATTCTCTGATTACTCCTTAACCCGTTCATATCATAAATGAACCTATATTGAGTAAAAAATAATTTAAACAGTCATAAATATTTTATCATATAATTTTGCCTTCGGTTAAGTTCCATTTCGCCATGTGTAACGTGTGACTTGGTTCAAATGCAGAATGCAGACTGTGTATGTTTTTTTTAAATGTGTACGTTTGTTTATTTTACGTTCTAATAATGAACTTCATACGATGTAACGTACTTTCCTACACGATATTTGCGAAGAAAAGAAGTAAAAGTACAAGCAAAACTTGAACACGTGGGATTTAAAAAAAATATATCGAGTCATCGAGAAAAGGATAGATAAGGGAAAACTCTTCACTTAAGAGACATTTTCCACCTATTTACCTCTTCTTTACTGGAAGAAAAAGTGTGCACCTAAGCTTTCAACAACATTGAAATGGAAAAGTCAACCCAGTCTTTGCGTTGTTGCCATTCGTCCAACAAGAGTGGTTCAGTGTCTTGGGATTTTATTTGTTGATTTTTCTTGTCTCAAACCATTACATGTTCAGTAAATAAATAGATATAACTACCTATTTATTTGTAAATCTCTTCCTTTCATTTATGACATAAAAGTGAAGTAGTGTTATATGTGTTGCATGTGTTTGTCAGTAGTGATACAATATAAAATGTATACAGATATTTTTATGCTTTTTATGCAAACACTATTCATGAAGACTTTCATTATTGTTCCGATAAGTAATTCTGGTTTCCGGTCGACTGAATACGCATGACTTGGAGCATGTTTTATGTGAACTACTACTACATAAATCTCAAAATCGCTCAAGGTTTCTCGGAGCCACTTTGTAATAACAGTGGGGGAGAGAACAAATGTATAGTTATGCATACTGTTATATGTACTAACTCCTGGACTATTATTATCACTGAAAGGAAGTTGGGGTTTGTTCAAGCATAAATAAAAGCCCTCTTTTTCAAAACTTTGAAAATCTATCGGAGGCCTGCTGCTACTCTCGCCATTATCATAATAGTTGTTACATAACTCATGCCAGAAACATTTCGCGTGTTTGCTTGTGTGCTAAAAAGGTGTCCAAAACTATGAGAATGGGGGATATAGATAATAAAACTGCACGTTGTTCCTTAGCCTTGATCTGAGATTATGTAAATTTTTGTGTATTATCTGATTCACTGAACAAATATAACAGAGTTTTAGTGGAGGTAAGTGGCGTGGTGTTGAAGATCAAAGGGTGCAATGGATCGTTTACTTACGTAGAAGGCGCTTCTAATTTAAAATACAGTCATAGTGTCATGAGCCTTGAGTTGTGACTATCTCATTTTTCATGTTTTTAATTTTGTAGTTTATTAACTTTATATTAGTGACTCTATTCATGGTGGTACTTGAAACTCTTTTGTTCATGAGAGATTTGCAGTTTTCGTTATTATTCAGCCTTGCATAATATATATTATACATACCCGTAGATGTTACACAAGAATGACATATGAAAGTAATTTTGTCACATATAATGAGTCAGAACATGAGTTATTATCATACATCACACCAAAGTAACCAACCAACCAGACTAGGGCCGTATATAATTCTGAGCCCATTTGAGTATAATTAAATGATATGGAAGAGCGAAAATGTGTCACCATACGTAACATTTTTTTGAATACATGAAAAGCAGTTGTCATTTTCTGATTTTCAGCTGCATCGTGACCTGTGTAAAATTCTTGATTCGTGTAGGAGTCTTGGGTATTTTCCGGACAAATTTATTTCAACATAGAAATGAAATACTAGAGTATGCTTCACTGGCTAATTAGACAAGCAACAAGGAAGAAACTGTTTCTGGTCACGTGAGTCGACTATAGAATATCGTAGGAAATGCATCAAATTATTATAATTTTTTTGTATTAGATATATTGCTTATCAAAAAATTGCCATAAATAAGATTATTAAAAATGTATGCACATCATGTCTAGTGTGTGATTTTGAGTTCATTCGTTTGGAACCTCAATATATTTCATGGCACACAATTTATCTACATAACAAAGACGCTGATTTAAATTGGACGATAAGCTACCTACACATAGCAAAGCCAGCAATCATTTGCTGAATACAAGTTCAAATTTGCAATGCGACGGACGGCATGATTTGCAGCTCTGCAAAGTGAATAATTTTTAAAGAGCAAACAATTTCCAAGAAAGGCTTTATATCATCCATTGTGCTCCATACATGCATGTGAAGAACTTAATAATATAATATTCTGCAAAAAGGAAGGAAGGAAGTCATTGACGGAATGAGTACTATCGTGTTTGCCGGAGACACGAACCATTTATCTTCCTTTACTTTTTATTTATACCTTCACTTAAACGTATGCTTGTAATGATAACCAAGAGAAAATTCAAACCAAGCATGTCATGCGATACGTGCTGTAAGTAAAAATATGTCCGCCTTTTCGTTTCTTTTCTCCAAAATTCAACTAGCATTTCTGGACAAGTAAAAATGGTGTATGTTTTTAATGTTTTGAAGTTGGAAATGGTTAGCCAAGCACACTCCCACAAATATTCTAAGCAGAATTTAGCCTACTACAGCCTATAAAATGACATTCGACTACGAGAAAAATAACACACATATAATGCGGCTTTTTGGTTGACATACTGATTTCAAAATTTGTCTGGAAAGTCTTGATTTCCCTGTCATTCGCATTAACTTATACTAAATAGTACCAAGTAGTTTAATGAAGTGACCTAAACAGGCATTTTAATAGCTAGTTGCCTGCGAGCGCATTTCGTCTTGTGTCACAATTCACCTAGATTGATTTTATAATATTCTGATTTTCCTACAAATGTAAAACTACAAGACAAGTAAAAATTCCATGAACTTAATAGTACTCGTAGTTTGACATATTGCTTGTGGTAGCAAGCAGAGTGCCTTCCTGGTTTTCAATCTGATTTTCCCAGTCATAAAGTTACAATACTAAAGGTTTGCCAGATTTATTCCCGCTAGATTTCATGTACAAAAATACAATATCTATAGAATATGGATTTTATTTCTATTAAAAGCTTGTCATTCCCCCAAAGTCAAACCCGATTCAGTTGACTGTTTCCACAGACATCGCAATGCGAAATTTTTACATTAATTTCAAGAGTGTCAAATTCTAAAAGCTGCTTTTGTTGCTCTTTTGTAGCCTAGCCAGTTGTTTCCAGTTTCGTATTCGTTTCAGTTCACTCATTAGATAGTGTGGCTGTCAATGCAAGCGGCTTCATTGTTGAGAGAAGGGTCATTTACACAAAGAGATAGTGTCGACGGCCTGGCCTTGCTTGTTGATCCATGTACCTATGTGGTTTCAGCTTCAGAGATTACTACCATAATGCACATTCATATTGAATGTCATGAGTCAAATAATAGGATTATAATGTAGTGACAGATACTGAAATCATTGCGTCATTTCCAGTCGTCAGTACTGAACATAATGAAAATGAAATTTACACTACTCAACGTGCTTCATACGGATCTGCAGGTGAACGATTACTAATGAACAATTGGACTTTGCCAACAAAAGTAACAAGTAAAAGCTGCTAGCTGCTGGTAGTCACCACAAGTATATCCCTTTAACTGATTTAATTCCAACGGTAATTTTCCACATGTAAACAAAAAGTTTAGCAACTTTGCAGTAAATAAATTACTGGCGCGTGAAACTTTTCTCACAATATCAAGTTTATTAATACAATGCTGAATGATTTTGATTGTTTGATGATTTATTCATGCTAATAGCATGTTAAAATGTTTGCGTGTAGACTCTATAAATTGTCTTATGGAATATTGATGCATGTATTTTTTAAAAACGATATTTTGAATTTACAGCCTTATTTTTTGTTTTTGAATCACTCTTATTGGCAACTTTCTCTAGTTCGATATACACCGATTCGGGGTAATCTTTTATTAGATGTTAGCTTACATCCTTTCAAATTTTTTTATGTCAGTGAGAAATATCACCCTTTCAAATTCAGAATCGTGTACTTGTTTAAATACATTCTGTGCAAATGCATTTAATCAAGTCTTCCTACGTGTTTTCCAATACACTTGCTACATAGAAACTCAAATGGCATTGATGTGACATTACACTTGGATAAATTTTTGTTCACAGATACACGTGAATAATGACAAAAGTACGAGAATATGCATATCTTAAGCAGGCTTTGTGAGTGTTGTGAAAGGCGAAGAAAGTTGTCGCTTTTTTATCATTATTCATCATCTTGCATTCAGCATGCAGGATAAGAAAATAGTTACAAATTTTCTTTCACACATGCTGTATGCAAATGTCAACAAGAGTCTTTACAGAATATCTTCGTTCATTCATTCGAGCTGAACAATAATCTTCTAAATGTCATACCTGTAAATTACGTGGGATTTGAAAAGTTCTCTTGAAATTCTTGGAAAAGTAATAACGCATTTCTGTAATTAAAAAACTTTTTCAGAATTATCAATCCTTGGTGCACGTACCTACCTAACAAGTATACAAGTAAAGTATGACAAGTCTAGGATTATCGCATTGTGGTTTTATTTTTCAACGTTGTACTTCGTATACGACAGAGAGAGAGTAACTTATATTTCGACAGTTTCGAAGAGATAAAAATAGTGAAGAAAGTTACTGTTGAATTTTCTCATAATGTTCATACAGTTTTCCAGAATACAACAAGTAAGATAGCTTTTATTTATCATATTTGTACTCATAAATATATTCGCACACTTTCTAGTTTTACTTCTTGCTAAATCATTGATCTCATTATTCAATAAGATTTTCAGTTAGGACATTTTTCGTCTTCCGTTCTCTTGTGCGTGTAAGCAGAGGTAAAAATATATCTTAAAAGTATCTGCAAAATTGCATTTGGTATTAGTTGTGTTCAGTGTATAAACTTGAACATTTTGAGCATGATTGGAATGGGCAAAGGTTACTTAAGATTATTTCGATCCGCTTTTGTCCGACTTGAGTCGAGTGTCAATGAGCTTTAAAAATATGGACGATAAACTTTATATTTCAAATGTGTACAATGCTATGTATATAGATAATATACCTTATATACGTTTAGGCTTGTGTGGTTGGTAAATGTCTGGTTTTCTAAACACATATTATAATTTAATTAGAGCTAGTGACTATTTTTGTGTTGATTGGATGAACGTGGATACATTTTACATATCGCGTACCTTCATTAACAAAGCTATATATTAACGTATATGCATAGGCAACATCTCTACACAATACAAATAAGATTCTAATGAATATTAACTATAAAATCGATCATTTTAGGTAACTCTTAAATGCTTATGTTATTCAACTCATTCATAGGCGTCAACGACATTGCATTTCATTAGAGCTAGGCACACGTTTCGTGGTGGTGCTGGTTAGTGGTTTTGTCCAACCTCCAAACAACAGACAAGGTATGCAAAATGTAAATCGCAAAATCTGCACAAGTAAGTGAAGATGATGAACCACATTAGACACGTATTAATCAAAACAGAGTCAATATTTACAGTTTTGAGTAGATGGTAGACATTAAATCAAACTATGCATGACTCATCGTTTAGCAGGTAGTGAAAATATTTACTACTAATTATAGTTCTTGATATTTACTTACAAGCAAATAAATATACCTATGCATGTACTTTGCATAAATCAACATACCTGATAAGATTGATTAAATCCTCAAGTTCTTATTAATCATAATAATCATTTCTTCCGGGTGTGTGTGGTACGAAATTACATATTATGGATATAAATATTCGTTGGAGATCTGCACAGCAAAAATCTCTGTAACGTAACTCTAATAATAAAGCTATATATACGATCTAGCTGTAAAGTTTACTGCAGTTTAAATACACATATAGAATGAAATATGTATTGGTAAAAGTATTGATTGTGATGCAAATGTAGCTGACTGGAACTGTGAAAAGATGTTGTTTATTTTGTATGACAAAACAGAGGAATCCTATGTATATAATATAATATTTAAAAATATGAAAAAGAATGATCACGTGAACACGAGGAGAATCAGTGATATGCGTAGCAAGAGTTTTATTTTCCGTGTTTAAAAATATTGACATAATAACTTTATCGAACCCAAGTTAGATGTTGATGATGATGCTATTAAATTTTTGTTTACCAGTCTGAACTTTCTCCGGTACATATAGAAGTAAAGGAGTTTTATAAACAAATCATCTTACACCACTCTTGCTGAACAAGGAGAGTAGAAAATTAGAGGAGACAAAAATAAAATTGAGAAAGAATACATTAAAAGCTTTGGATGTAATATCTTTGGAGAGGTTATTTGTACTAGTACGATCTTCTTTTGTAGAGATAGAACAGACATTTTTGTTAACGCCCACGCCCACTATTACCATTACCACTTTTACTACAACGATGATGGTTCGTATAAACAATATTAATGTACCTCAATCAAACTAAATACATTGTTGTTACATCTTATACAAGGAAAAACTATTATTTATTACTTAAAATATACAAAAACATTATGTATACTATTATACCGTATTATATACCTTATATGGTATTATTATTCTTTAGAAATATATATTATCATCAGACAAGAAGAGTGATGCTGATGATGAGAGATGAAAGTAGTTGGTAATGAATAAATTAATAGCTAAAGTAATAATAAATTGATGATGTATTCCAACTTTTTCCCGTTTACAGGCGTTACTTTAGCATTCTTTTACTGGCATCCGTAAATCATAATCATGAGTGCATAAAACTTCCTCAGAAAACATGAAGCATGACTGTCATAAGTTGTAACGTTGATGATTAGATGGTTGGCTAGTGTAGGATTCGTTAGGACACAAGCTTTTAGGTTTTAAGCATGCTGCCTGGATGAAATGTGAAACGACACACATTAACCTGTCAAAAATATCCCTTGGCTAAACCGTAAGGTAACATGTTGGAGGTCAACCCTTGAGCCGATGGCAAGGCCAGGAGAAAAGTGGTAACGGTTTTTATCCATTATTTCAATGAAACATTGTCAATATCTGGATCAGTAAAACCGTAAAGTGTGAGAGTGGACCAAAAACATGTCGATGTCTTTCAGTCTTGAATGGATAGAGGCGACTTGAAGCTACCAAATCATCAGGAAAAGCCTATTCCATCGCATACATACATCATACTATTGACATCAAGTTCCTTATCGACGAAGAGGGATTGGTTTAAGGACCACTTATTTGTTGGTGATAGACTTCTTATACCTATACATTGACGTGATGTTAACTCGTGGTAGATTAACTTCAACTGTAGGTGGAAGGCTGATTATACGCAGATGGTAAGAAAAAATGTAACAGTTCTGTTTTTAGTTGGTATCTTCTTATTATTGTCGTTGTTCCCTCAAAATTAATGTATACATATTTTCTCAATGCTTGTTGGCGACATGTCATTTCACGGATGAGAAGTTTTGCTTAATTTTTTTCTTCTCTTCATGGAAAGTTTTCTCATCTGACAATTCTCAACGCATTCACCCTTCCCTATACTCTCTTGTATCCATTGAGTCAACAAAGAATATGAAGTGCAGGGATGTTAAACAATGAGCTTGTTTTCTTGACGTATTGTGCTCCAACTAGAGAGTACATACATTATCATCACATAAAAAACGGGGGTATTAAAAAATGGAAAAATACGTGCTTAATAAAGTTGACATTCAAGAACGCAGTCTCTATCATCAAACTTTCGTCGATCTCGTTCCTTGATCACTCTCGATAAAAAAAATAATCCCTTGAATATTGTGTAGGCAGTGAAAAGAGAGCTAAGATTGTTGTTGTATTAAGATTGCTCAATAAGGCGTGTACAATAATATACTTGAGTAAATAAATCCCTTTCTTCACAAAGCGACTATGCACTAATAGGGTAAAACGATGGTAGCGAAAAATGGAGAGAAAAACAATTGTTACATGTTTTGTTTGCATAACATAAGTTCTTTATGTGAAGCAGCACAAAGAAAAATAACGAGAGACAAAGAAAATTTTGCAAGGTATATAGACAAGGTATGTCGCACAAATCACCGTCACAAGTAGTATATGCACTTGAATGAATATTTATTAACTCAGAACTAGTTGATTTAATTAGCACTGGCAGTGTGGCTGACTATAGAACTTCTTCCTCACTTCTGTAGTGTATAGTGGAAGAGAAAGAAAGAAAACGAACACAAGTAGGTAGTCAAGTCACCCTCCTTCAAGTGGGGAACTCTTGTAGAGTATATATTAAGTAGGCCCTTTGTTTCACGCAGAGGTAAAAGTAGGGGTTCTGTGACAAAGCTCTCCCACTAGTGCTGAAGAAGCACTTTCTATGAATGTAACATTTTAATTTAAGAACTGTCAAGGAATTCCCTTGAAAAGAAATTACAACAACCAGCACAGTGTTTATATTATATACATTTTATTACGGTGGGCTACATGTGGAATAGTTAGTTAAAGTGTCCCCCATTTTGTTTTACCGCAAAAAAAGCTATAATAACTAAAATATTTTATCATTGACAATATTACACTATTAACATATGTCTCTTACACTATATCCTCCTCTATGATTAGCATCTCATAAAATTACAAAGCTGCATAATTAATACTATGTTGAGTATACCTATACATAAAATAGCTGTGTGAGAGTAGACTCTAGAAGAAGATGGACTTAAGTGTCCCCTTTTCTTTCATTATTATTTTCCCGAGTAAAAACAATGTTTATGAAGAAAATATTTTCAACAAATAAGCGAAATATGAATTGAAATTATGAATACAAAAACGTCCATATAAATTGAAGTTCGCATGCCAAACTAGCCAAACTTTTGGAAAATATGTAATTCAAAACCTTTCACTTTCACCCACTTAACCATCTGAATATTAATACTTATATGCACAGCCCATAGGTAATATAATATGTTTTGGTCCACATGTACTTTACCTTGCACAATTTTCATCTTAAGTATCCTTTTTAATTCAATTGATTCTTCATCGAATTAGGAAATTCCATTAGATGAAAAACTTTTTTCTCCATTGTTTAAGTTTAGATTTGAATGAGTTAATATGAAAATGACAAAGCCTTACCCTTTTGCCATTTTTTTACTTAATAATTCATAATGCACAATCTCCTGCATTCACACCTTTCCTTTTTACATTTCATTGAGTGCTAGTGCTGATCTTTAATAGATTACGGATAGAAACCAGTGCTAAATATATAGGGATTTCAAAGAAGAGTTGCATATAAAGCTTTTATGCATTTGTAAATAATTACTGAGTAAAATGTTAACCTTCTTAACCTTAAAGTCGTTCCACTTCATGAAACCGGTGAATGTGATGTCGAGCTGTGAACTTTCATCAGATTATGATTTGTCTGAATATTGCACAAAACTGACAGAATGCAACACGACATGGAGTACATTATTGTAGGATGGATCGTCTTATTGCACGTTTGTATTATGTGGACGGTTATATTTTTGATAGCGGTAGTTTAATTTTTGATCCTAAAGTTAATAATATCAAGCGTGTGTTCTCCAACTAACTTCAAGCCTTGAAGCATGTTCTGTCATTCCCTCCAAAACTAGTTTAGAGCAAATAAGGATGTATGCTTTTGCCATAAGGAAGTTTCAACGAATTCCTTTGATTTCATTACATATGATTTCATATAGTTTTTAAACTCATTTCCTGTCTCCCTTTTCAACGAACTGGTAGTAAATTTTCCCAAAAGATTAAAAAATAAAGGAAAAGCCTTGGAAAGTTCTTTTTCCATAACAAGCAATAAGTTTGTGCACAAACTAATGACACACTATAAAACAAGATTAAACAAGAGATTGAAAGGAAATCAACAGGGATTGGCAAATCAGAGGAAAGGGAATTACTTTACAACTAAAAACTACTGAATTCGACCTATTCTGTTTGGCGTAGGTAAAAAGTGCATGTGCGAAATAGAATTTTGTTAGAACAAGTAGGCATAAAATAAAAGAAAACGAGAAAGTGTGTGGGGGCCGATTCTCATCGTTATTTTCTTACATTGAACTAACATCACCACCACTAGAATGTTGCCAATCTCAAGAAACTTTCATCGGGGGAGATATAACAACAGGAAATGTTACTCTTGTAAGATGAGGATGACAGAAGATCGTGTCTTCGTGTCACGATTTGAAAATATTATCACCACTAAAAGTTTTCTGTCTGTATATATTTTCTCTCCCTTAGAGTCTCATTCACTCCCTACTATTTTGCATGTGTATTGTATACTTGCTAAAAAAGAACTTTCTCCAGAAATTTGATGAAAACACGTTCACACTCATCAACATAAACAGAAATTTTCTCACTCTCTTTAAATGAGGAAGCTGTTGCAACCCAAGGAGAGTACGTCATCTGGCATAATGGTAATATGACGTATATGTGTGTATTTTAAGTTTAGCCTACTTACTTCAATTTTGATGGTAGAATAATAGAAAATGGAAAGAAAACGGATGTGATCGTATGTTATTACTAGTATTTGTCGTCTCTGTTAAATCGACAGTTGTCGGTAAAAGCTCATAAGTGAAATTTTTTAGATGGAGATGTTTTCCTGTCACTGTCATTACTGGAGCATAGAGTCGAAAAATTCCTGATGTCATTTGCAGCACACCACCACCGTGTCATCTCTGCTCTCCATGTGAAAGCAAGCACAAGCCTGCCATTCTTTTCGACTTGGCATGCGCTTTTTTGTGTGATAATTTCAATAGAACGCTCAGAAAAAGTTTTCTCTGTGGTTGTTATTTTAACAATTTATATGCATTTATGCATTCACCTTATAGCTTTTCTATCTTATTCTTGTAGATATTTTACAACTCGTTATAAAGGTACATACGACACGCATCAATAGGATACATTCACTATATGCCTACACCTTTTCCACATGAATGGAATTCCGCACGCATTTTATCCTCACACTATTATAAGCTCTGTTAAAGGCTCGAATTTTTATACAATGTGTAAAACAGAGTTCAAGCGCAAGAGGAAACGAACAAAGTTTGCATACAAAGTTCACGTCGAACCAATCACGCATCTAAACTGAATGAATGCAGGGAGTCCTGTGGTGGTGAATGAAAATGACAGGGTTGTATCCATATATGTATTTAAAAGGAAGGGAAAGAGTACTAGATTTTCTACTCTCCCTTAAACTAAAGAATTCCTGTCGAAATGGGTCGTGCTTGTGAAATCATTGTGGATTCCAGAACGCAAAGATGTAATGAGCTACACACTAATAGTAAGTATCAATGGTAGTATATAGGATACGGGAAACGCGAGTTTCTTTGTGTAAATGGCGATGGTGGCTGCGATAAAAGCATTCTCAATGACAGAAAAAGCTCCGAGGGATTTACGCATGATGATAAGGTGTTACTATTAGACATAAAGGAGACCAGTGAAAAAGCAAAAGATCACGCACTTATAAGGGCATCATCACCCACCACCAAGCATCCAGGTCATTTTCTTGTTTAGAAAGAAAAATCTTGTTTGTTCTGTTTCTATCTTCATCTAAAAATATAAATTGGAATAGATGACGAAAAAAACTTCGATATAGTATTGGCACGAACAAACAGAGATGATCATGGTACCACTGGAATTTCACAGCAAATGAGCAATAGTTTTCACTGCCAAAAAGACAATACACTTCTATAGGCCACGGGTTGATAGAAACATTTTGTGCGTTTAATGTACCAAATTCATGGATAGATAGAGAGAGAGGAAGTACATGTTCCTAATGTGGGTAGTTTTTACGCATCGTTCTTTGATTACGACCATGGTCTGGTCGACGACGCCTGCTGGCACAAAGGTGATGATCATGACGATGGTAATGATAATGATGAGCTGGGCTTGATGCCTTGTCTAATGCATACCGTTTCTCCATTGGGAATACATATACATCAAGTAAAACAGACAAATATATTGGATGCAGTTTATTCCCTAACGATAGTGAAGTCATTATTATTTCGTGAAAAAATGTGAAAGGAGAAAGTGAACCAGTGGTAAATATTATGTGTATAAAATAAAGGCTTTTGCACTATTGTATTATTAATCTATGCTCATAGAAGCAAAAGTCAGCAACCACATCTCATGAGATGAGGACGCAGGTATTCCAAATAGAGTTCTGTCGACAGACACGTTATGCATTAAAATCGAAGCACGCTGCGGGAAAACAAGGAAATAATAATAAAGGAATAAAGAAAAAACAGGAGAGTAGAAAACTTTTGTCCCACTGAAGGGATTTATCTGCTCTCTAGAGAAGACAAACTTGTGCGATGAAAAGGTGATGGCATGAAAACCTATTTTCGTCGCAAAAAAACCAACCAGGAGAAAGTAATACTTACGGGAAGAAAGCTTTAAAAGAACATCAGGATTTTCTCTTATCACTTCCTCAATGATAAGTTTTCCGCTCAGTTTTTACTCAAAAGTACAAGCTTAGTCAGTGGTCAGTCAAAAAAAAAACCAAAGGACAAAACAACTGACAAGTCAAGACAGTTACAAAAGTTGTTTTGGATTATATTCCATGGCTGTATCCATTGTGGCGACAAGTGGCAAGGATCATAATCCAGAAAAGCTGATGGTGACGACAATCGCTATCTGTGGCCATCGAACCCAATGGCAAAATCTAGCAGTCCGCTCGTCACCACAAAAAAAGGCGACACATGGTTGACGCATACTTGAAATTGGAGATTACTCTATTTAGACTGGTTTACTTGAAGGAGAGTCAGGGAGAAAGTGAAGATAAAAAGAAGCCCACATTTTCTCGGACATATTCAAATGCAGTGTATGTATCCTAGACTGGTCACACGTGCGAATACCTTCCAACATATGTGTGACATGGAATTAGCTAAAACACTTTCTCTTTTTTTTCCATTTTGTCGTAGACGTGCGTTTTCAACTGTGGTGAAGTATAGAAACTAGAAACTTTTAAAGCCTGATGGAATCAAGTCAAGTTCTACTTTCCATGGAAGATCAGCCACAACAGTAGATAGAAATTATCATTATTATGGGACTTCTTCATATATTGCTTTTGGTTATCTAAATCCCTTTTGCTCGTTTTTTCCCAGCTCACATTAGATCCATAAAATGCAATGCAGTGGAGTAAAGCAATATTAGATTTTCTTCTAACACAAATCTTTACATCCCATGTTGATGTTTTCATTGAATCTTCGAATTGCAAGAGATAATACATTCATTAGATGGCCTTTTCCTTTCATCTTACATTGTAAAAGTAATGCAGCTTCCTCGGATGATGATGTTTCTTCAAAAGGGAAAAGACGGAAAGAAAGTTTTGTGGTGATATAACCAAGTTACTTTAATGACAATATCCGCACATCCCACTCTCTCCGCCACCACACATCCTTAGGACGAAAGGAAGGAAAAGAACTTTTTATTCGTGACTGTTGAATAAGGGCAATTTAGATTGCATCAAAGTGTGACAAAAGAACTGTAACGGAACTATATATGTTTTTAGGTTGCTTTCGGATGTAATTGAGTAAAAAAGTGCAGACTACAGTAAATCAAGGATATTTGTCTATTATTGATTTCTGAGATTTAAGCTGTAAGGCTGTTGAAATTATTTATTTAGTTTAATCAAAGTCGAACATGAAAAGAAACCCTTCAAACTGTTGTCTCAGAACACACAAGCAGCACATCAGCCTTGATATCATGATCATGTAAATTAAAAAAAAAAAAACGGATAATCCATAGGAAAAGGTGATCATATTATCCAGCGAGATTGAATTTAATCTCTTGTGCTGTTCTGTTTGGGATTAGTTTTATTTCCAGGAAATTCATACTACTTGACTCGTTAATTTGAAATCGGAATTCTACTTTGGGTTTGAGAACGTGAAAACTTAAATTAAATTTTTGAAACGAGTTTATAGCATTAAAAAAATTCAAATTGAATCAGAAACCCAAAAGGAAACACATAAGAGATTTCCTACATGTGTGTCATGAAATTGGCAAGTAATTCGTTATTTCGCGCTGAATGAGCTGGATAGAATTTCCAAGAACGCTCTGGTACTGTGGTATCTAAAGTGAAAGTGAAGAATTGCTATACATAGCATGCTTCATTTTCATGTTTTTGCACGAGTAGACATGAACAGGAAGTGCTATACTATTCGCCAATAAATTAAATGCGCATGTGAGTAGAAATAATAAGTATGATGGCGGCTGGACAAATGATATTATTATACATTCATGAGTTAAAGTACGTACTTGATTTTTTAATTTGATAAATGAATTTGTTTGCTAGAATACTTGTTGATGAACAAATGGGGAAGAGTATCAGCTCAATGACGCATTAAGGTATATTTAATGTGTTTTGGTGAATTCTGAAACTAGAAAGTGAATTTCGATCTGTTTCAAGTACCCTTAAAAAGATGCCCGGAACAGGAAGGCACTTTTTCTCTGGTGATTTATGAACAACAAAAACACTTCAGAGTATCAGAACTCATATTTCTCTGAACACTCTCCAATGTTATTCATATTCTGTTTTTAATGGAGCCGTGTTATTAACAAGCTGATTTTAATAAGGAAATGGAACATGTAAACGGAAAATAAATGAATGAGGAACCACATCCTGTTTATATGTGGCTGTATTTTTCAAGACTAGAAAGTGATCACTTTTTCACCTTGTGTATTATTAAAAGTCCAATGACTTTCCCGGAAACTGGAAGTTTCTAAATACCTACAATCATTAAAAATAGTTTCTCTGAGATTTGCATCGCAAACGAAGAAAGTCCAATCGAAGATTCTGTAGTAAGTAATGAGATTATATGTAATTTATCTTTATTTATCGTCTAAAAGAAACGGCCGTACTATACTTTCGTGGAAGTGATTAGTTTATTTATTTAATAAATATTGTGGTATGTTTTTACTTTACTCAAAGGCTTGACTGCGTATTGTTCATATATTTTCTCACATAATCTTCTTAAAATGTTTATTCGGTTTACTTTTTAAAGAAAAGCTTTACAACTATTGGCTGTACTTGTAATAATAAGTATAATATTCAAGTTGTTTTATAACATAAGCTTGTAAAGTAAGTAGGCTTTAGCATCACAACGGTTAAGCCTAAATTAATTAGAAAGGTAAGGGATGTAGAAACATTGAATTTATTTTATCTTCGTCAATTTAGGGGAAGGTAGAAGCAAGTTAAGTAACAGTAACAGTTACAAAGCAAGTCCATCATAAAAGGTTATATGTATGAAACTACACAAGAACAAGCCAATAAAATGATTGATTATCTGCATGTGTGTGCAGTTGAACATTGAACGCCTTGACTTTTGACTCGTACTTTGTAATATATTTTACAGGCAGGATGCATGTAAGAAGCCGAGTAGTAGTCTTTGTGGAGGTTGTTTGCTAGTTACATACATGCAAGCTCTATTCACTCTCTACTCTACTGGAGTGAAAACATTCCAAGTGAGCGGCATTGCTACGAAAATAGAAATGATATGCAGTATGTATTCGAGGAAAATCCTTCAATATAAGTAATGCCCTCTGAGAACTTTGCTATAACGGCTGGTGAACAGCCACGTGAAGTTTGATTTTGATTGACATTGATGACACGGAGTGCAATGAAGTCACCTTTACTTTCCTAAGTTTATTATAGCACCGTAGCAGCTATAGAAGTAGAGGTAATGCCATAATGTAAAAGTAATGTTGTATTACCTTACCCCAATCCTTGTAAAACATAAGACATAAGCTTCACATGCGCTTTATTTTGCTAAATTCGCAGTGGTCAATCACTCCACAAGCCAACATATTCGGAACAAGTTTTCGGTTACTGGTAGGAACATCTTTCGTTGGACGATATTTTGGTTCGATTCTCATTTTGCATTTGGTGCTGGAATTTGCAAAATGTTCCATTTGCACACTACAAGTAAGAACGCGATAGATATGACCACAGCTTTGATTTCTCGCAAAAACTGTAACATTACAAGCCTTCGTTGAAATATGTATGGTGGCTACTATTCCCAAGCCTTCAAAGGGACTGGAGGTGGTGCTGGAGAAAATGTCCCACTTTACGATATTGACGAGCTAGAAATTCTACGCGATGAACTTTTGACTACATACTCATCACCCAGAAACAAAATAATTACTCGAGATGAACTAACTGAAATAAAGCGGGCAGAATTTGCTGTAAAGGAGACTCAGCGACAAACTTTAAAGAAGGCAAGGGATGAGACTGTGCTTCTGAAAATCAAAGCGAAACAAGATGCCTTGAAACGGCTATATGAAAATGTTATTCTGGAAAATGAAGCGCGTGAGAAGAAAAGACACCACCGAAGAAAGCATTCACAAAGCACAAGATCAAGTCATTCCTTTCATAAATTATACACTATTGTCCATGATCCTGTAAGTGGAGTGAAAGCAAAATTTGTACAGGGGCATGATAAAAAGGAAACGGAAGTCGTTGTCGAGCAGGATGACGAATCCATTCGTAATAATGAGGAAGTTAAGATTGTTGATGCGAGAGTTCCATCTACCCACGCCCCGCCATCTAAAGCCGGAGAAAGCGACAAATTCACAGAATCGTCTGGGAAGGAACGGTCCAAGTTTGGTACGATAATGCACCTACTCATTGATGCTTCCATTTTTAGTTTTTATCCATAAATAAGTCCGATTTTGATCTGTAGCGGTATTTCCATTCTTTTACAGTTCTGAAAAATCGTCTTTCTTCGTTAAGATCCAAGCCGCCACCGCTACTAGAAGGTAGGAGGACGTCACGCGATATGCGAAGTAGGAAGGATGCTAGATATAGTTATTATGAAGACCGATTTTCGTTTGATGTGGACGTATTTGGACCATTCTTAACTCCAATTGTTCAAAGAAAACGACCCCCTAGGATGCGTACAATTGCCACACAAGTTCATATGGTTGATGACATAAGGAAGTCTGGAGATTGGGGTGAAATGGGTAGTCAGACTGATTTAGTAGAAATAGGAAGTTGGAGTGACAAGAGGTCTAGTAGATCTACAGAAAGGAGTCGCGAAGCAAGTAAAGGGGATGATATGTTCGATTTTGATAAAGGAGATGAAGATGAGTTTGAGGACCAAGCGGGAGGAGATGCTTCTTCCTCCAACCCTTCTGAAATTGATGAAGAAGAAGAGGCCGAAGATGAAGATAAAGGGAAAACCTTGGAGAGGAAGGAGAGTAAACGGAGGGAAGCAGAAACGATGGCACGCCCTCGAGGGTATAGGGATTTGGATTTAAGGGAGCCATTGCCATACGTGACATTCGACGCGGAAACTCACGTAACGGCTCATGATCTGGAGCGAGAGGAAGCAAAAAGAAAAGGGTTTGTTCTTACAAGGGACAATGTGCTTTGGCCTTCATATTCCGAATTCGACATAGACACTGCCGGGAAGAAAATTGAAGATTACATTATGCGCTGCTGGACGTTAGATCCCAAGTGGTTGTTTGTAATTCAACCATTAGAAGTTTATCATGACAGCTATCGCAAGAAGTATATTTTTGAAGTCAAATTCTCAATACCGTCACCCACAACACCAGTGCCACCTGCAACGGCTTCAGTGTTTTTCGTTTTTGAGATTCCTGTTTATTCAATGAAGGATGAGACGGTGAAGGTGAGCTACGTCCTGGAAGGCA
Organism: Willowsia nigromaculata; assembly: GCA_034700605.1. Taxonomy (NCBI): domain Eukaryota; kingdom Metazoa; phylum Arthropoda; class Collembola; order Entomobryomorpha; family Entomobryidae; genus Willowsia; species Willowsia nigromaculata. The sequence continues at coordinate 25,819 of JAQIXX010000566.1, read as the reverse complement.
CAAGGTTTCCCCATACTCCTGGAAAAATCCCCTTCCAAGACAAATGGTTGTGGGGTATTATTTCAGACAAACTGCGAGTTCAAAAGTCTGTAAATTTTTAAATGCGGATTGAGCATACGTATAGTTATAGAGAAAATAACAAAGACAGTGATCAAAGTCAGTTTACATTGTCAGAGATCAAGGTTTACTTCATTTCATTAATAGGAACTACATTTGAAAATTCCTACAAATCGCAGGCTAAAAACGGATATATATATTTACAATTGATAAATATAAATATGGAGGACTAAATTAATGAACAACATAAAGTAATAAAAAATATTAGGAAAACTGATAATTATTGTAATTTGTTAATTAATCAAAAGTTGTAATTGTAATACAGCGTTTTTATCACAATGTAAAACGAATAGATTTATAATAGAGCCCCAAAAGCTTCATATACATAACGGGAAAAAGAAATACAATTACGATTCCGCAGGTAGACAAACCTCTCAACATTATATCTATAAATTAATTCATCCTTTCGAATAGAATACGTTGCGTTGGTCCGTTGTTTCGATATCGAAAGCTACTCATACTCCAAATGGATTCCATGTCTGTCAGCCCAATTTTTCACCTCCTTCCTGACATTTTGGAATTGGACGTCTGGTTCAATGGTTGTACGGTCATCAACTTTGGCGGATTCATCAGAACGTATTTCAGAATTCTTTGTAGCGTAGACAAGAAAAGTACGCTTTGCCCTGTACAAAATCGATTGACAGAGATCGTTATTAGCTCGTTGCTCAGTAAATACAAAGTATTTTTCAATGAAATATAAGGTAACATGAAACTTACTCGGGGGCATCCGGAAACTGCTGCCGAAATAATAATGAAGGTCGTGTTTTTTCAAAAAATAATATTTCATTCAGTGGGTTCTTTCGCCCTCCACCTCCGTAGTTGATTTGAGTCTGAATTAATCGGATGTTCGGCTCCTTCTTCTGTAATTCCTTGAGGACTTTCTCCTTGAATAGATAAATAAACATTTTCAATTCTAATATTCATAGTACAGGCATCTGTAAAAGCGTTTTCCCTCCAAAAACGTAACAAAGTTTTCTGATTTCAACACAAACCTCCACTTCACAAGAGAAGCCACCGACAAAAGGATATAATTTTCTGTCAATGACTCGATTAAGGATTTCAGCTGCTTCTTTACCACCGTATTTCCAATGAAGGATCATTTCTAGAATCGAGTCGGTAAGCTTCATGAAAGCACTAGGGTCCTTATAAGCAGTTGATAGAGTATACTCCTGACTACAAAAATTCATTTTAAAAAGTAATCAATCTATTATGTTTAAAGAAAGAATTACCACAAATGCAGTTATTTAAAAATCATATTTACCCATCTTTGCCAAGCACCTTAAAGTGTGGCTCTGCTGCTTTCAACCCATCTAGTACCCTAAAATAGGTACAAAATAAGTGACTTTCACTAATCGTGGTTATGATTGATACATAGAATCATACTGAAATTGAACTTATCACAACCGTTATTTGATGACTATAGAATTACAATTAGGAAATTTAATGATAATATACTACGTTATACAACATAATTTCGCAGTTCATGAGAATTGAGAAAGCGAAAAAGACGATGAACCAAATTATTTACCCAAAATAATTACGAGAAAACCCAAATGAAAATAAGACATAACCTGTTCATCGAAAATTGAAGGGGAAAGTATAAAATGTATAGTACAAGTACATATTTACAATTTAGCATGGAGAATGGTGTAGGAAACTTACATTTCCTCGATGACCTTCGTGACACGATGCTGGTAAGCCTTCTGGTGCATACTGAATCTGCTACGGAACAGATCTTCTAAGGTATCACTGATTTTCTTTCGGTAGACGATTATAGTTGGGGTAGCGTCTTCAATATTTTCGCATATTGCCCCATTTTCATAACCCACTACCCTAGTGTTGTCCATCAATCGTTGGTAATCAAATACTGTTGTCACGTTCAATTGCTTACAATCGCGCAATAAGTAATCGAATTTATCAACATCGATTTTGGTTCTGCCATTTGCTATTATCTGCAACACAGCATGAAAACAGATATGGAAAAGTTTAACGTACTACTAACTTTAACTACTCAAATCAACATGCACTGATTGAGTTAGACTGTGCATAACGTATCGCAATTGCGCATTGTCAGTTTTTAATGCGGATTTACTCACCTCGTACAGAAAATGTTTGCACGGCTTTCGTCCAATGAATTCATTGTTACCGGGCAAGGGTTTCCCCAAAATTAACTCCTTTATAAAGAGTAGATCGGTCTCACGAAGGTTCTCTGCCTCCAAAAGTTCCTTCAAGTTATTTTCCTCAATAAGATAGTCCAACATTTTCAAAGACATGTCTTCATGCTGTCAAATCAAAAGTTTAGCAACATGATGATCACGAACACATTATATTCATCAAAGTTAACATAAAACATCGAAACATGATTTTTTTTTTAAATTTGTAACTTACAGAGTAGTTTGGATTGCCAACCTCATGAATAAACCGTTCCCAAGTATGCGAGAAAGGTCCGTGACCAATGTCATGACATAAACCTGCTATGCATAAACACAAAATATCCTCATCCGTGATGTTCAGCTCCGGCTGGTTCCGCTTCAACATTTTGGCATACTTTCCAGCAAGATAAGATGTCCTGTAATTTAAACATAGTCATACTTATCTATAATGTACATTGTACATGAAAATAATGGATCTTATAATGCCATTCTCACAGGTTAAACAAATAACAAGCTTACTTAGGTTTTCAATGTCAACTTACCCCACACAATGCTCGAACCGATTGTGGGATGCCGAAGGATAAACATAGTAGCAGAGACCAAGTTGCTTTAAATTCCTTAATCTCTGAAACTGCGGAGTGTTAATTATCCTCGAACAAATGGAGGGAAGTTCCAAGTGCGGATGCACCATGTCGTTGAAAATCTTTGTTTTTTCTATAGAATGAGTAAATTCAATGAAAGAAGCATCAAAGCTAAAGCCTTCATCAGATTCAGACGAATCACAGGGAAACTGATCGTGTACTGCCGGCATGATTTGGAGTCAAACTAAAAGTTCGAATGAGCGAAAAGCTAAAGCGCAATTAGTAAGTTTCGTTCTGATGAGTTAAAAAGGGTTTCAATGTACAGCAAATGCGTTTGTCACCACAATCACTCACACTATAAATCGTAAAATATAACTTGCATAGAAAACTTTGGAAAACGAAACTGATTCGATAACAAAGAGAGAATTCAATAAAAACTATTTTCGAGCTCGAGGAAAGGATAAAGAATTCATAGAAATTACTTTTGTTGCATGCGACACGATAAAAATGGACTCCTAGTTTCTATTACCTTCGTACTTTAACAACTAACTGCAGATTGGAGGCTACAACAAAATGAAATGAATAATAACAATCAAGGTTAGTCGCATATCATCATATCTCCCACTTCACACAAATAGGAGATTATATAAGATAGATGCCTACACAATCGAGAGAGAATATTTATGCACCCGTCAGATACTCGAGTTTGGCATTAATATGACATTCAAAATTCGATATACATTTAACGTAGACTATAACCTAACTATCCAAATTTCATTCAAAGACAATGTATTTTCAATACGTTTATTCTTCGTGGTGGCCCAGACTAAATCGTTTCTTCGAACAGGTCTGTCTATCTAGGCATGAAATATTCTTTCAAGTTCAGCAGACAATTGTGAATGTTTATATTCGTCAATCAACGTACTGCAAGCTGCAACGCAATGCCTAAAGGCCTAGTAGATACACAGCCACTTCTTTTGCATTATATTCAAGACATCGAGACTTTCAGACTTTTGAGTTGGCTTGTTAGTGGTAGAATTTCTTCTGGCTTCCTTGATGCAGTGCCGAAATAAAGCCATGATCATAAGTTTAAAGTATTATTTATGCAGGTCAATAGTCAACAAATTGGTCTATTTTCTCATCTATCACAAATTTTCAATCATAGCCACAAACCACTTACCATAAACCATGACTGAAACCCAATCTCTAGCTTGAAAACTTCAAGTAGACTCCACTCGACGGTGGTCATGTAAATGTCTCGTAACCTGAATTGATAAATGTTTTTATGTTTTGTTGTATAAAAATAGAGCGTTTGCTCATTGAACTTGGATTAGGTTGTTTCAATTCAACATTGCTAAATGGTGATATTGAAATAATACCACCGTACTTAAGTTCAAATCATCTACTATCTTATCTACAATAATCTCTCATCATTGAACCTTTTTCATCTATTCACGTATGAATGAAAGCACAGAACAGTGCATGACCGAATGCATATTGTGCAATTTGAACCAAAATACGAACGACTGCAACTGCAATGCAACACAACATGAAAACGAATCATGAAATCATGCATAATACCAGCTAACAAATTTGAATGTAAGCACCTAAAAATATCCAAGTTTCCAGTGACAAATGTTGGAATTGGAAGTGTATTTTATGTTCAGTAGTTTAATAACTGCCACACTTGCCATTAATATAAAAATTTATTTAATTTTTACTTTGCCTTATCGTTAATCATGGCTCATAATCCATAGCTGCGTGTAATTCTACTAAGAGCAGGCGAGCTGGTCGATTGTGCAGAAAATCAATTCTATCTCAGTCAAACTAGCACTATCCACACGTTCAAAATCGTGTAATGCTTTAACAGTAGATAAGTATGGCATTCATATGGAAAATAATATATGAGTCGGTAAGATTTTGTTTAAGATGCTAAAGAAGTCGATGACCACCTCCTTAATTAGACATTAGACTCCTTATAGCGGGCTCAGTTGAGACTCTTATCTAGTCATACATGGTGAATTCCTCCAGCAGTAAATATTTTCCTTCAGTTTTCTCTGATAAGCTTGTACTTTCCGATATTTGCTTTAAAAGCTCATCCCTTAACTTGCCTACTTAATCGTGTATCGGGAGAGACTGCAACGCAATAACCCTTCAATGTGGTTTCGCGACTGAGCTTGTTTGATTATTTAAATCATAGGTTCCTTCCAAATTTACATAAATACAATTCTGCACTGCATATTATATATTTTTCTCATAGTACGCAGTCCGTAATAAATGCATCTAATAATACGCGCAAGCCGGATACAAGATATAAATGACATAGCATGTGGATGCTGACTATGATCATATTGATCAAAATCATAATGTCTTGGTCTTGATTATTGAGATGAGATTGAGAGCTAACATACTAATACCTTATCATAAAACTTCCGTGCAATGTGTTGTGCGGATAAATTGGCATTGTTCAGATTCAAAAGCCCTTTTAATTTAATGTTACTCATTGGAATGAATAAGTAATGATTAAATGCAGTGGGCAGAGCACTGAAACCAAATATGTCTTCACTGGATTTGTTCTTCGTTATCTCACATCATGTTTGTCAATACTGAGTAAAATATGTGAGTACAGAGACGGAAAGTAATAATGTGAACAAATGCAAATCTATAACCATTCGAAGGGTTACGTCGCAAGTTTTTAAAACTAGGATGAGTGTTCGTTTTAGTCATACCAAAATTCGTTAAAAAGGAGTATGATCTAATTAAATCCGCAAAGTTATACCTACAATTAGCTCAAGATGCAGATTACGGACCTAAGATTACTAAAATTCAATTTAATTTTTCATGCAAACCGGAACCCTCTAAAACAGAGAGTTGAAGGAAAATCCAAAAATAATGTAGTACCAAATCATGTAATAATAATGTAAGTTCCGTTTTCAATAAACGTCCAATTTCTCTGTCTGACCAGAAAAGGAAATCAAGACCTAGGTAAAGTTCGATCGATATCTAGCTTAATTAGAGTGATGCATTGCACATTGTATTTACAGGACAAGTCCATTCGAAATTTCTCCAATCAAGGTATATGTCACCGTGTCAAAGACAAAGCTTCTAATACTAGTTCTTTACCAACATAATAATATAATAATACATACTAATTATTGTTAGTGAGTGTAAATCACTTTAAAAAGTGTATCCCTGTAAAATTCCAAATAGTCTTCATGGTATGAAATTACAAACAAAGAGAAGAGCTTATTCTGCATCCATACGTATGTGCTTCAAGAAGTCCCAACATTCCAGCCCGACCAACTAATACCTATTCCGTTCCTTCACTTCATCTTCGCACCATCACAAAAGCTCGTTATACTTTGCTCTGGCACGAATTCCTCTACACAGATGCAATAATGCAATGCAATGAGATGAGCTCGTATACGTATACGTGGTGTACAGTCTCTGACTCTGAAATACATGGGCTATTATTGGGAAGTATGGTGTGTACTCTCGTCATTTGGCAGAAAATGTAAATAAACAGAAACCGCGTGCACAATGTGCTCGTGCTTCACTCGATACACGAATAAAATTTTCTAAATCCACAATCAATTTTGAAATTAATAATCAAATCCTTCTTGCAAGGAATTTAACTCTACTTAATTGTGACGTCACATTAACCATAAACACTACTACCATACCTTTACTCGTACCTACCTATCGCATGCGACAAAAAACTCCAGGAACTCAAAAGCACCTGCTTCTAAGTTTTTGTGGCAACAACAACAGCATAACCAGCAGTTTCTTGAACCGAGCCTTTAATGATCTTATTTCCATTCTCACAATTTCATTAATTGACAGGTTTTACATGTGTAAAATAACTTACGTCTCAGATTCCTTGTAGTAACGGTTGTCGAAGTGGACATTATTTTTCTCTTCAGATCTCAACTCACCTTCTTCAATTTGTGTGTGTGTTTTTCCTAATGTTAATTAACTCTCTCTCTTGGGATTTATCCACGAGTTACGAGGTCGAGAAACCCGTTCCGTTGGTTCAGATAATTGAATAATTGAAAACTGATTAGATTAGACTGACTGATTAAACTAGATTAGAAATCTGAAGCTCCTTAGAAGGGTCGATGATCCCTGAAAAGACACAAAGAAGTTAAGACGAGGTCAGTGTTGAAAAACTTGTAGCACGATGATGGAAAATGATGAGGAAGACGCAATTGTGAACAAATTGGGTATTCGGACTAAGAAAATACAGATAGATGATCACGACGTAAGTGAATGGGAAAACCTACAAGTCTCCTTTAAGGAACACTTCCATCCGCAAAGCATTTCTCGGTTTTGCAAAACTTCTGGCTCTAAACGGAACCCTGTGTGTTTGTTCAGCGATCTGTTTTGGTAAAAACGAATAACTTATCTCTTTCTCTATGCTAAGCATTTCGTTGTATGTATGAATAAAGCAAAAAATTGGAAAGTGTCAGTTTGTGTGTTAGCGCCCCCAGCGAATTCCGAATTGTGCCGAATAGATTTCGTAACTTTTCAGCTAGTCGTCCAGTTAGTAGCCAGCTTGAGTTGTTGCTGATCTTGCTTCATTCATATTCCAATTCCTATGTCCCTGAATCCCATGAATTTTTGCATAAAGAATGTGATACAAGCTGGCTACTCACCGGAGAAAACCGTAAATCTTTTTTGTCTCAGCACTTGAATTAGTTGCGTAAATACGAATAATATATGGCGCTTTATTCATGAAAGTTCTCCCAATAATTAGTCAATAATTTTTCATTGAAATCGGTCATTAAATCAATATTTCGTGAATTTTGATGTATTTTACAATGTGATGAATTTTTTCTTTGTGATAATAATTATGCCTATTTGATGCCATTAACAGCGATGAAAAACGGATTTTATGTGGACTAGACATTGGGATTTGCAAGCCTGTTGACTTAAATTGCACACTTGATGACCGGTTACTGGTGGACCATAAGAATGACTGGGGTCACGTTGACTTGTCATGTGTTAGGTATTTAATTTTAATATTACCATTGCTATATCTGGTTCTATCTGGTATGTAGGTACGCTATATTGAGAAGAATATCTTTTTCTGTATTTAGATGCAGTCGAGCATCAGAGTCGTTATTTTTCACCAGTAGTGCAACGGATGGAACTATTTTACAATGGGATCTCAGGCAAGATGCTCGGAAACCTTGTCAGAAATTTTCTACTGGTAAAAAAATGTGTTTCCTCTGTATATCTACATATCTTATAGAGTTTCCGACTTGGTTACTCATGATTATAAAGTCTTGTAATTCATTAATTTCTGATTTTGTTTTTGAAAAATATTTAAAGCGGAAGCAGGCAATACAAACAAAGCGAAGGTCAAGCCGATTTTGAATTTTGACGTAAGTTGTAATGATCAGCTATTATGTGGAGGGACAGAGAAGGTGGAAGAAGATAGTTACCTTTTCTTTTGGGATACGCGATCGACTAAAATCTTAGGAGCTTACTGGGAGTCTCACTCCGACGATATAACTGCCGTTAGATTTCATCCCAATCAAATTCATAGCCTAGCATCAGGCTCTACAGATGGACTATTGAATGTTTTTAACTTGATGGAGCCTGAGGAAGATGATGCGCTGTTATACAGTTTTAACACAAATTCTAGCGTGGTAAGCTTAATCTACTTTAAATTATAGAGTTCGTACATTGAATTTATCTATCCGAAAACATTGTGTGAAATAAGTATAGCCAACTCAAATATTATGTTGCTATTTTTTAAGGACCGTATTCACTGGTATTGTCCGCCAGGTAGTGATTCAAAAATTGCATGTGTAACTCATACAAATGAAGTACAAGTTTGGAATACGAATACTGGTGATCCTGTCACTGAAATTAAAAGAAAACTCATGGCGGAAGCAATGATGGTAAGTCATCAAATCAACCTTTGAATTCATGAACATGTAAAGAGTTTGTTTGCCTTGAAATACCATTTTATTTTTTAATTAGCGGAGCAATCCTGATGCTGTATACATCACAGGCTGTTATAACACAAATTATGGAGATACTTCTAGTGTGAACGTAATAGCTAACTCTTTATCTGGGTAAGCGATTTCAATTACGTTATTGCTACTTTCTATGATTTTTTGGACTAATTTCATGTGCGTTTTTTATGATTTATGTATTCTCAGCAGTGGTAACACAAGATTAATTCAACTGAACCATGAAATGAAACCAGAACCCCTCGGCATTTTCATGGATCAGACAGCTATAGTTCAAACTGCTCAGTATCTCCATGCCGTAAGCTTTCAGCTACAAAGTGTATTTTTAAAAGATGTGTGAGGAATTTTTTTCCTATTCCACAATATGAACTTATTGTCTTACTTACATATATACATAGAACAATCAATGGTTAACTTTCGACGAGCTTGGGATAGTAAAAGTTTGGAAACCTTCAACTTGTGATGCAACGAAAGATAAAATTAGGTCAAAAGTGGTAAGTTTTGAAGCTTTTTTCTCGTTCAAAATACTACTTGACTTTAAAAAATACTTTGCACGTTTTATATTGGTTTGGTTGTTTTATTTATGCGAACAATACATTTTTATTTACAATGCGATGTCATTTTTAATCGTGGTAAAGCAAATTTGAAGTCGTTTGAGTAGTATCTATTCTGCCTTGAACTTTACAGTATGTTTATGCTTATTGTTTCACTAATAATTGCATTTACAATAACAGTGGGTAAAATTTTAAGAATCTGAAGATACATGTTTTAAAGCTATTTTTAAAACTAACTTTAACAAGATTGGAAGAAAGGAGATAATTATTTAAAGTAATTATTGACAAGACACACGGGTGACAGAAACGAACTCTCAAACTCACTCAGAAGAACATACCTGCGATTATCTCAAATACATACATATTATCCACTATGTATATACATTTGCCAGGATAAAATAATTGATGTTTACAATATAGTATTCATCAACTCATAGGTTAGGAAACAATGGCGAAATATAAGAATCTTATGCACGCGAATATAATTATTAGCAATTTAACTAACTACCTCTAACATTTACTTTATGTCTAAAAGTATGTGTAGCTCTCTCACTTTGAAATCGTCTTTGCATTTTTACAATAATCTGTAGTAAGCTTCTTGATCTATATAGATGAATATTGTGTATTCATTACACTTCACTAAGCTTGTTATAACAGCTTATATAGTTTATATAATATATATAGCTTTAGTGATTTATCGTGCATTTAAAATTATTTCATATTTTACAGTATTCTATTTACATACATTTATACTTTTGTTGTGTTTTGTGTTTGACATGAGAACTAACACTTCTCCGTAATAGTTTGAAGATAATGCTACGAATAAATTCTTTATCTTTTGTGTTTTTGATAGGTATTGAGTAAACGTGACGAAAGACGAAGCGGAAAACGTTATAAACCGTACAACAAGGAGTGAAGTGATACGTCGTGGTGTATTGAACAACAAATCAATATTCAGCAATAAACCTTCAATAGACTCAAGATAAAGTTTACGTATTTACATCGTTTGTGTTTTTAGTGGTGAATAAAGTAAACTAAAAAGTTAATTCTTGTACCATAAGGCTTTTAATGCGATGCATTCAAACCATGAAATGATCCAACTATCCACGTATTCATTATTGGCGGAATGCAATTAACCTGTGTAACAAAGACATAAAATAGGGTCAAAATATAGCGTATAATCAGCGTAAATTTGCATCAGTGGTATTGTTTCTTGAGTTGGTTGTTACCTGAACTGAATGGTTTTTGCAGACAGCAAGCGATTTGCTTCAGCAGAATCCACTAGAGGAAGGGTAAAATACGGACTTTCATTATTCTGTTCGGTAAATTCAAACTGGTGAATTTGCGCATTCAACTTCATGTCACCGAAGGGCCCTTTCAGAATTACAAAACTGATTTCCAACGGGGCTGTAGGTTTTGTCTTGAGAATCAACTAAAATCAAACAAAGCATTAGATGTTAATCAGTAACCTTGAATAAACTTGTTTGTGCATATCAGAAAATCTTATAGTTTTGATCAATTTACCTGATAAGTAAACTGTCTTTGACAACTTTGCGTAGGGTCACGCTGATTGTTATTTATCCTGGCTTTCACTACCCATTGATTTGTGAAAGCTGAGAATCGACTCGTTTCATAGTAGAGCTTATGGACAAATTCATCCGTCCGATACGGCTTTAATTGCAGATCTGCACAAATTAAAACAAAATTTTGAACCATAATGATAAAAGATATAAATGCAACAATTTACATTGAAAAAATCAAAGATTAAAAATGATTGATTAAGATAAAGCAGTAAAAGTAGAATTATAATTTACCATTGAAAGTAATATTTTCGTAGCTGAGCAAGTCGAAAATGTTGTTGTACAATTTCTTTTCTTTTTCGTTTTCTTGATCGAACACTCGTAAAATCTCAATCACCTCTGCGCCAGATTTGTTGGGGTGGCTGCAAGATTCGTGGTGACTGCGTACTTCATGATACGGGCCACGCCATGGGCATCCTATTCTGTGATAAATGCAGCTAGTAGTTCTAGATTGATCAAACAAAAAACCAACTTAAAGCTAAAGCGTGACTACTGGCAATCCAATAATGATGGAAGTAATTTGACTACCTTTCTTCGCATAATTCTCTTTCATGGCGTTCCAAAGTATTTCTCGGGTATTCTTTATTGCAGTATTGGCATTCTGATGGCAATTCATTCACTGCTTTTTCCACAGCCAAGTTTCTTGAAGCCTGATGTTTGCTAATTTCTACCCGACAGTTGGGGCAAGTTGCGATTTCATCCCGAAGTCGAGCATCCGCCAATAGATGTGTAAAGCAGCCTGCGCACATCAAGTGTCCATTAGTGCACTATAAAATTGATTTTAAAAAGATTGATAATTAATATGATAAAATAACTTTAACGAGAACTGCATGTTTGACACAGATCGATTGCCGATATTCATCTTATAATTATTCCATCATTTTTTGTCTACCGTACACTTCCTGATTTGTTACAATTTGTTTCATTAGGTATTGATAATTTCTAAGTTCAGACGATTTTATAATAGCTTTAGTTATGTCAATAGAAGTCCTTTACTCAAAAGTCATTCATACGTCAAGCAAAGTAATTCATTTTCCATTATCTATCGTAAAAATTGACTAAATAGGATGCAATACATTTTCACTGATATAGCATTTGAACATAGGCTGCGTCCATCCCTTTTTTGATATCTCAATGCAAATTGCAAACACACGGGAAGTCATGTAAGCATGCATTATGGTCCATAATTTATGGAGCAGAGATTCAAGACCTGCAATTCGTTTAAAATACCTCATGGATTTGAGATTTTTAAACGAAGAGAAAATCTAACTGTAAAGATAACCTAATCCAATGAAGATCCGTATTTTGACACGGTTAAACATGGTTATGCAATCAAAATGTTTTACACATAAATATATGTTGTATGATGCATAGATAGATGCAATTAAAAGCTTTAATATGCTCGTGTCAAAACATATATCACATAACAGACAAGATGAGCGACATTTCTTGCTAAACCAAACTTTTACTAGTATACATCATACATCTGCCTTTAATTACATACATGGTTTCATTGAATATTTGATATTAGAAACAAAGTTTAGGTTTGCTTTGGTTGTTTTAAGTGATAAGTTATTGCTAAAAAGGACAGTAATAAACTTTAAATGCAGAAATGACAATAAGCAAGACAGTCACGTATGGTACAAATATCCATAAAATTCAAAGCACGAAATAATGTACACAACGAACTGTTGCAATTTGTTTCGATACCAATACCACATATACAGAAATCATGCCTACTCATTTAACTTTAACTACTCATGAGGTTGTAAGCAAGACTGGATCTTTTGTAGAACATCTCGGCAAAGTGCAAATGATGCAAATGCTGATACTTGTGTAGCTAGTTGATAAGTGTGGTTGATGTTGCTGTTGCTTTATGATAATGATGCGATGTCTTCTTATCTTTTTCTAAGTTCTTTCTAACACGTATTTATCACGTGCACGTTTTCATGATTGTTTTTGTTATGATATGGCATTGCTGAAAAAGTTTTGGTTCTACACTGTCACTGTATGCTTTTGTACTGTCTCTAGTCCTAGTTAGCTGCTGTCATGTCATTGACTGCGAGTGATCACTTTGCAAATTAATAATTGTAATCTCTGCAATGCAGATATGTTAACAAACAACAGTATGCCAACACCCCCACACACAAATCTTGTGTGCGTTTTTCATCCTCATCATAATTATTTTGGTTGGTATTCCAAAGTCCGAAAAATATTGTTGGGACACCTTTTTGCGTTGCATACATACACAATTGAATTGCGATTTATCATAATTTTGGACAGTCAGAGATGTTTGCATACATAATATGAAACAACAGCATTGTACTCATTTCAAATGAATATGTAGATAATCCCGATTTTTCATAAAGATTACTGTATTTTTTGCATAAAAATGTAGGTCAACATACTATTAGTTGGTTTTCCTTCAAGACTTCAACTTTGGATTGCCGAGTAAAATGCAAAATATATAACAACAAAGAAAACTATATTATATAAAACCTCAAATATGAAATGCAGTTGTAGTTCCATTATGCATTATGTCTAAAATACTCTAGTCTAGTCAAGAAGTCAGGATATTATTCAATATTACCGCAATAAAGTTCATGAATTGTTGAAGAAGTTTTTGACATTTATTCCAACAGTGAAAAACCTTTTTGCAGACACAGACAACTCATAAATTTTTACATAAAAAAGCTAAAAGGTGAGCAAACTCAAGATGTGCTGTGGTTCTAGTCCTGACTTATCCGTGACTGAACTGGTTGAGCAAGCAGCAATACGTTATATTATGAGATTAAAAAACTGTAAATGAAACTTGTGTTCAGAAATTATCAAGAAATTTTCATCCATGTTCAATGTTACATAACCTAAATATACAAACGAAGGGCTACTACATTAGTTCATTCATGGAATCAGTGGGAGGGTGCAGATGCCACTACAGAGTTTGTTTGATCGTATTCGTATGAGCATTTTTCAGTCCTTCAAAAGAAAGGAAAGGTGTATGAAATGAATCGTTCTAGTGGAACGGGAACAGGGTGCAAAATCAAGTACTAGGTGGGTTGATGGGTAACTATTCAATTGACAGACAGGCAGGCAGGACCGATGGAGTTAGAAAGCATTGGTATTCTATTAGCTAAGCTTTTTCTCACAGAATTATAAGTATGGTATAAAAGTATGAGGGGATATGGAATGTTTGGTTCGACAGCAGTTCGACTTGATTGAAGAAGTACTTATTGCATTGTTGGAGTTGTGATATGGTAGCACGGCAATGGGTTAGGGATGAAGTTGAAGAAGGTGGACGTGTGTGGTGAATCAGGGTAGCAGTTATCTACAATACCTGTCTGCGGTATAGTGGGGTGGATTGGTGGATGTGTACCATAATTGTTAGTTCTTTGTGGAAGTCACGATGACACGAACTTCCTGCATAGCAACAATATTTTTTCCAGCTGCTAATACAGCTGATTATAATACGCACTGCTCGTACGCAGATGGACAATGGTGTCTAAAATGACGATGGTCAAGGTGGATAATGAAATGCTAGAGCTATTGTGGCTGTTATCGAAAAACTAAATGACACATTGGTATTATGCCTTTGTTTATGAGCAATGATTATATATTGTGTATGAAAAACTAAATTCTCATGATTATCATTCGAATTTCAAACAAAATGTTTTACCAGCATGCGCAGCTTTGATTTTATGTAGGTAGACATTGCACATTTTATTTCATGCAAATTTTTCTTTCGTTTTAAAAGACTTTTTAATGCGATGCGAACTGATATTTATTCTAATGAATGAAATATTTAAGTTTAAACTTATTGCATACTTGCATACATCTGAGGCTCTATTTAATCTAAAAGTAAACGGTAGGTCGAGAGTTGAAATGAGTTATATTCATGCTGAGCAAAACTATATTGCATACAATTGACTGACAGTGTTGAACTTGCAAGAATTATTTTGACATTTGAGATTTTACATTATCACATGCAAATTGCTGCCTTGGCATAGAGTCTTTTATGTATGCACATTATGCACGTATTTATATGCAATTGACAAAGATTGGCTCTGTATGCTTGTAACCTTAAGAAAAGTATCATTTCCGATGTATGTAAAAATTGAGACTAACTATGGAATAAAAATGCACATGAACCAAGTTCATCCAGGTATGTATGTTATTTGCATTAGCACATTTAATATTTCATTCTCACCTGGTATATAGCAGATTTAGGTAAATCCAGGCAGACAGCACAACAAAGAATGCCTCCCAGACGATATTCAAGCTTATCAGTGGTTTCCTGCTTTACCACGACTTGATCTTTTCCAGCGGGCGACTTTTCCCCAGAGTTGACCCTAGGCTTCTTCTTGCATGGTTCCATTGGCTCGTCCACTGAGGATGCCGTTGTGGCAATCACATCCATAACCACAGTTGTAATCGATGATGAAGAGGGCGTTTCCGAGCTATTAGTACTACTTGAAGGGCCACTGCTGCTGGAATTTCCAGTGGTGCTCGAGGCAGATGCTGTAGCTGATGACGTAGAAGGCTCTACCTCCACTCTAATCGGTTGAGGAGGAGGTAGTTGCTGTTGTTGCTGCAACATTTGGGAACCTGAGGGTATTTCCAGGTCCGCCATTTTTTACTTTTGCATGTACTGTTACAGATTCCTCACACGTTGGCTCTTTTCATTAATACCCAAGATTTCAAACTTTCACTCAGTAAATCTCTGAAAAACTATAATCAACTGAATTTTAACTGGAGTCCAAATAATAGGCAAATTAAGTCTTTGTTTAGTCTCTTTCACAAATTTGCACATATGCGTCGTAACAGACACGTAATGAACCTTTCAAACCCCAGCATGTAGCAAATCATTGAGTCTTGAGTCAAGGATTTTTTCACGAGTTCACAGCCAGAGTCTCTCTGAGACCTTAAACTACGCAATAGTTATCTCTGTTGTACCCCCAAGTAGCACTACTTATTGTTAGTCCACCTACCTTTCAGTAGTTATAGTGGTGCAGGAGATATTACAGAAACACCATCATTCATTTACAATTGGAATTCATATGCTAAACTTTCAAAATCCACCAAATACCATCACCTCTCTCAGAAACCAGTATTTACTGCAGTGAAAAAAATCTTACTCATCATCAGACAAAAAGATGGTAACATACACAAATGCACATGTATGTGATGTGTAATAATAAAATACGTATGCTATATATTATGTGTGTAGTGTGTTGTATGCACTTGTCTTGTGCATGAAAACATACACAGAAACAGAAGAAAAAAAGACTTTTCTTTACAGCAATAAAATATTATTATTAACACGTTGTGTATGAAATGCATATAGTGCAATTTGTGCTTGATTTTTTGTTTGTGTGTGTGTACTCCATACATTTATTATTAGGAGAGTTGACTTACTATTATGCGTATCCTTTTTCTTTAAATCTTTGTGGATAATATAGAATCACTACTACTACATCATAAATGGAGTATCAGCAGCAAAGTGGAATGGTATAAAAGTGGTGAAGTAAAAGTACATAAAAAAGTCTCTGGGTCTCTGAGAGCTCCCATCCCAACTCCCAGCCAGCAACAAAAACAGCAGCAGCAGAAGTGGAGTTAGATTTTTATGACGTATGCATCGAGTAGTAGTAACGTGCAAAAGATCATTGCACAACAACAACATCACCAGATGATGAACAAAAACAAAAACAAGACAGAGGAAAAGTCCTGTTCGATGACTTTAGTAGTAGTATTCGTCACAACCAACAACAATAGTCATCATAATGTAGTCAGAATTAAAGTTGTAGTAGTAATGTGGATGATGTATGAATGTTTCTTAGCGTATGGATTGCATGGAGTAGAATACAATATGCTATTAAATCTTTCTTATTACTAACATGATGCCCCATACAATGCTACTTTATAAGTTAGTCCTATGAGTTATGCCATTTGGAAGTTAAAAGTATGTGTAATTTTGTGTGACTGTTGTTAGTTGGTAACTCGAAAAGTCGAAATACTCGAATACATTATCATTTACCATATGTGTGCATATTATGTGTTTCACAAACCCAGCCCCAGGTTTTTCTCATATTGCAGGAACAACTGCTGTTAAAAATACTACTATTTACTATGTACTTGTATGCATTCATGCATATATTTATGTAATATATATAGCCTAACTAAACTAGCTTATACAAAGAAAACAAAGATGTATGTAGAATATAGTGCGTAAAAAAGTTAGGTTACAGATGGTGGATCAGAAGAATGGGGGATGGTTGCTTGCTAGTGTAAAAAGCAAAAGAGTGGAGTGACGATTTTGTCCTGCGCTCTGCGCGCTGCCCTCAATATAATATGCGCTGCGCTGCGTAGAGTAAGAATTCTTGTCTTTTGTCTCTCTTCCTTTATGTGTTGCAACTTGCAACGCATCATGCAACCAGCAAGGCTCTTGAGTTTAGTCAGGCACTCCATTCTTCCAACAAAAATAGTGTTCATTTTCTTCCATATAACATAACGGCTTGTAGGACAAAAAGATAGAGGAAAAATATTCAAAGATTTTACAGTGGAGATGAGAGATAGAATAAAATATGATCATTTAATAAAGCCCCTAACTCAACGTTCAGTCATTTCAAGAGAATCGCTGTAAAACTAGAATATTATGCTGTTGAAGTCACCATTCAAGTATCAAGAAATCGAAGTGACGATAGAGATATGAAGACATTAGAAATTACCATTTACCATGCGCTTTTTTGTTTGTTAGTCTATAGTCTAGTGTTATCCATACCCTGCACTCTTCAAGTCTAGCATAGTTCCATGTAAAATGTTTAAGTGCACCGTTCACCCCAAAATGTGAATATTTTAAAGCTACCACATTAACATAGATGAGGATTGAGGATGTAAGGGGGATTAGGGATGTAAGACGCACGGTTGGTAGTAATTTTGTCAGTCAGGAATATGATGTTTCCAACTTACATGATAAGTGGCAATAGCAATAAATCCCTGATCGAAATAGGGTTCCTTGAACTCAAACACTCACTTGTTATATCGATGCTGCACTAATAAATTGAATTGGTAGGCAATCGGGTATTTTATTTAAATGAAATGTGAAGCCATAATGAATGGCATAATCTAACTCCATCCCGTTCATATTTTCAAAGTTTTTGATAGAGAAGATGGGTTATGATTCATATAAATGAAAATATTATTATGATTCTTACTATTAAATTACATATTAATGGCGCTCTTGACGCTTCTACTGTAATCCCTATGAATGTCATTTACTTTATAAACGATTTCGAGATCAATTACCAATATGATTGAAATTTTCGTTAAAGAATGGCATTCTTGAGAACAGACTTTATGTTATAAATGGCATACCTATACAGCCTCACAACGAAAAGGATGCAAACCCAAAGGGCTGCTCGCGTTCACCAGTGTTGTTGCAAGTTGCCCCAGGAAAAGGACGATTTGTCACTATTGAAGAAATGCTTCCAATCAATCAGAGCAAAAATACCAATTGAACCATGGTATTTCAAAAGTGAAACAGCACGCTGACAGTGACGCAAGTTTTAGGTTTTTTGGCATTTCTTGTTATTACTTATGTAAACATGTGGATGTGTAATTTTGATATGAAAATGATAAGTTATGTATGCATTATCTTGGAATATTTTAGCCCTCATTACTTTACTGGAGTTTATTTCTCTCTTCTAAGTGATGAACTTATTTTGTCACTCAAATTTGATACCTATGTATGCCAAAACATTCTACTAAATTAAAAAATTTAGTAAAAGACCAGTCTTCTGGGAACAATTTGTCAAGTTGGCATGATTTTGAAGAATTATTTCAACTCATGTACTGTCACTATTATTATTATAAAAAAACTGATGAAGATTCCATTAAACGCTAAAAAAGTTTTTTTAAAATCTCTAACGTTTTTTTTTCAATTCCAACCATTTGAACTCATGAGTGATGGGTTATACGTATCTGTATTTACCTACATATATTATGCCCTGCTTGTAATGTAATAGCAAAGTAAATGAATGGATTTGCTTTGAACTTATTCGTAATAATTTACCTCAGCTTCAGTTACCTATTCTGAAATTTTTACACATTTGTGGCGCACGGATCTTATTAGTCCTTATTAGCATAAAAAACTTCGCGTACAATTACAATTTAATTTTGATGCAGCAAATGGACAGAAGATGCCTTTGTTAATATTCCAAGAGGACATTGTACATGCCGGTCTCTGTGTGGCCGTGTATTTGCCACAACATAAAAATGTTATTCATGTAAATTTAAGAAGATATTGCTTAAAGTTGACATCTGTTCAAATGTCATACTTTTTCTTTGCTTTTCTTTCATTATTAACTTACCGATTCATTATTCAGCCCAGTCAACACTGTTAAGCTATTTAGTTTCTCAGTTGGATTTGGAATTGTTGGAAATAGTTAGTTTCATAGCTTGAAATGTATGCAAGCAAATCATTGAACTATCTACAGGTAAGCAAGGACAAAGAAATGGACAAGAAAAACAAAACTCTCTCCAAGATCTCTAAACATGACTTGACTATTTGGTGAAAACCACTTCCACTTCCCAACTTTGCTTTGATTGTTCCTTTTCACAATTTAGATGATATATTTTACACGATTATTATCGTGACAATGCGATGGTTAGGAATCCTAGGATAGCGGGACTATATATACTGAGCTGAATTCATTCCATGTCTATTTGTATTGCTATGCTAATTTAATGATATTCGGATTGTCAGTGTTCCCACCAAAGGCGTATAATTTGGAGTCTAGCTAAAGTCTATAAAAGGGATGGAGAACCAATTCGAACTTCCAGTACCGGTAGCTACTTACAGCCGTAACGTTGTTAGTTGGACCTGTCAATTGTCATAATTTTGTTTCAACAAACCACCTATTGCTAGAGGACTCGTTGCTGTCAAGTCGCGAATTGACAGAAATCACCTCTACTTTTCCAAGCATCCTTCCTTTTGTCAGAAACTTCCAACAGGAAATCAACATGAATTCCGTAAGTATTTAAAAACAGTTGAATTTAATGTGACACATATAAAAGACACTTGCATTGATTTTGTGATTGGGGAAAGTCGAGATTCTCACTCAACTCAAGAGTCAGACAGGAAGTATTTTCAGTTCTAACTTTTAATATCGTTTATATGTTGCCTATGCCGTTTATAGCTACTCGTCGCCGTTAGTGCCATCCTTCTTGTCGCCACCCTTGTAAATTCTGCAGCCATCGATGGTTCTCCTGTGGACCCCGCGGTAGCTTCAGCTCCTGGTCCAGAGGGACCTGGAGATCTCAAAACTGCCTCAACGTTTTTTCTTGTGCCTTGGGGAGGATGGGGATATGGAGGCGGATTTGGTGGCGGATATGGTTGGGGAGGACATTTTGGTGGAGGTTATGGTGGAGGATACTGGTAATTATTGACACGTTTCACTCAACTCAGGTTAGTATAAGTGTATATACTTTGTTTCGCCTCATTTATGCTTTTTCTTTCTCTAAATTCCTCTCATTCGTGAAAAGTGATAAGTAAATTTTAGAACATATAATTTTTAGTCCAGATACTAATAGTTTTTTTCGAATCTATTTTTTGTTTTACAGTTCCATCGGTTTTTGTGACACGTTTGGCAGATCCAACTAACTTGACTGTCTTCTTAAATTGACCTAACATATGTCAACGGTGTAGCTGATCAGCGTTTTGTATGACATGTATGGATATAACCAATTTTTTTCAGTCTAACTTTATTGATTTATTTTAAACTGACAGTTTTAATTTGAATGTCTTTTAACTGAATTTTGTAAGCACTAATATTAGGCTTTAATTCATTCTATTTACAATGTCTTTGTTCCTTTTTGACGTTAAATTTCACATGTTACTTTTTTGCTTGTTATCTTGTTTTTTCTATTGTTATTGCATTTTTAACCTGTTTAATGCCATTTCATTTTCATGATTCTTGTTTTTAAATTCAACAATTGAGCTCACGAAAACGTTTTCTGACTTAATTTTTCACATTGGTTGATTGTTATGTGCGTAAAACATAATGACAAATTTTAATAAAACATAATTACCAAACGTAAAACAAAGGACCTCAGATAATTTCAACATTTATGTTTCCTTCATGAGTTACAAAAGGTGCATCTCCAGACAGTAATATATGGATTCCACCATGCATAAACATTGCTCATAAAATGATTAATGCTGTACTCATTCAGATCACAAGCATATTATTATTAGCTCAATGCAATGCAAAAGTAAATCTTTGACACATCAACGTACTGCTCTGTACAACTTCAAACTTTATTTAATCTCGATTTTGGAAGTACAGGTTTTCATTTGCTTTCTTACTATTAAAAATCAGCTAGTAACTTGAATATAATACTAACCACCATATTATCCTGCAAATACTTTCAGTATTTAAAAAATAAGTCAAATGACATCAAATATTATTTACCACCAAAAAGTTCTTCATATGAGGGCTTGTACATTATAATCCCAAATCCAGGTAAAGGTTCAATTCACACAATTCATATTTATGTGATGGCAAAATATCTGCTAGTTTGAGTTACTCATAAATCATACAATACAACTTATAAGTTTGGTAAGTTAGTTGTACATTTTCATACCAATACCTTTAACTGCTATCTACAGCTCATTGGCTTCCTATTGATTCCTTGCATTATGTGCGACGAAAAATGTCGAGTACTACTAACAGTGCGATTAAAGCTGAGTTCTTTTTCTTTGCCTTCATTTTCTTTCCGGTTGCGACATGCTAGCATCATTATCAGTCATATAAATACAGCAAGTCAGAAATAAATGATTATTTTAATCTATCATGATTCTGTGTTTTCTGTCCTCTAGTAATGTGAAACTGTGTTTATCCCCATTAACCTCTCTGCATTAAGTCTTTTTAAGTCAAATGTACGCATACACATTTTGTAAAGTATATTTCCAAACTTGGTGTAGTACTGAATTATTCTATAAAAGAAGCTTCCATAGATGTAAATTTTCAGAGCTGCGGGTTTCAAATTCTTTAAATTTCCACGCATTACTTTGACATGCAGATAATATGATTTTGTTAAAAGTAACGTGTGCTGTGATACTCCATGTACTAATACATGCCAACTGGTTTTCATCGCATATTTGTTGCAAAAGGAATATTAAAATACATTCATAGGAACATGCTATCTTCTACTAGTGTGAGTTATGAATTGTGAGTTGAACATTCAGCTCGATCAGACAAATAAATCCCACAATCTACTTCCATAATATTACGAATAATATTAATCTTAACATGTATATCACTACGTTAAGAAAAATATACTACGTTTACTTAAAAGTACAATATTTAAATTATTTAATATACCTATTCAATTTTACAAATATTAAATCAAACATTTCTTGCACCAAAGGGATAAATTCAATCTGTAGTAGTACATATAACGAACCTCAGGGTTTCCATAAAAAACATAATAAACAAAAAAAATTCTCGACTTAAAAAATTGTCCGTGGTATGACATTGTGTGCCGACATCTTGAAATAAAGTTCTTACGATTTATATGTAAATACATACATACATATGCATAGCAAAATATTACAACAATCATTCATATTCAAAAGTTCATAGTACAATGTAACGCAAAATACCACAAACAACACAGATGCTTACTGTTCTATAATATACATTAGAAACACGGTCTGAAAAATGTCAAATAATTTTCGCATTCACGGTTAACAATAATTATCGTTTTTTACGTTTAACACAGATAACGTATTCTACATTATGTTCAAAAAGAATCAAAATCTAAGTTGGACAAGATCTATCTTTGACTTGAACTCGCAAGTTAGGAGTAAATACTCATTACGCATTTTAAATTCTGCACTTTGGAACGTGTAAAGCAGTAAATATATTATATATCGTTCTTGCATTTGAAAATAAAAATAATGTTACGTTTCATAAAAGTAATTTCAAGTTGAATTATACTGATGAAAAGTATGGGTCACATAATTTCACCTCCTCTTCTATCAATTTATAATCTATTATTTGGTTTTCTTGGTAGTGACCTCGCTCTTTCCATTGTCTTTGTCGTCAGAAGGGTGGTCTTCATATCTGCAAAAATAAGTTGAGGCAAAATGAGACACGAGATTCACCATTGAACATACTTTCCAAGTTTTAAGAGTAAATTAAAGATCAGGTACTTGGATAACAAAAAGAATCATTTTAGATTCATTCATAAAAAATTCTCATCATTAATGCTTAATTCGTTAGATGCATATAATATATAACTCCTCTTCAGCACTTACTGGAACATGGCTTTGATGTCTCCCTTGACCAGCGCCAAAAACAATGGAGCTCCAATACATGCCGGGACCAAGTACAGAAGTGCAGGTTGTGCATGGCGATACTTGTGCATTACGAAAATTGTGGTGAACAATCCAGCAATGTACGCAAGGAAGGAAGTGTTGAAATATGTTCGAGAATTTCTGCTCAAACTGTAGAACAAAGCAATGAAAACATGAGATTCAAGACTGGGTACTTTCTAATATTTCATGCTTAATGTATGCTTCAATTCAATAAAATAAATTAGTTTAGATTAAAACTTACTGATTGTCAAATCGAAGTAGCAAAGCAATGAAGATTCCAGGCAATACTATATCGCCCAATCCAAGCATAGCAAAATTGTCAGCGGCCAAACCCTTCTCTAACAAGTCTTGAGGAAACACCACTGAAAGTAAATATTTGCAAATGATGATGACTATGATGATATGATTATGTGTGATACATTATTCCTAACGTCGTAGCGTAATCAGTGCTTCTTAGAGGTTAAAATGTGGCTTAGCTCATGCATGATCGCAATAGCATAATCATCATTTTGAATCTTGTAAACTTAGGAAAGTGCAATAATATTATAGGAATCTTACGTTTAATGGGGGCTTCGAATGACTTTGCGACAGTAACCATTACATTTGTTCCAAACACCCAGAAGATGTCATAGATGAATAGACCTCCGAGTAATATGCATCCAGTAACCACATTGTTCAGATGGAGAAGTTCAACCCCATTGATTGCAAAGGCCATTCCGAACAAGTTGTTTGCAATCCAATGCTACAAAACAACATATTAAAATCAATATTTAAAACAAAGGAAAACTACGTTTGAGCATTTTTATCGTACTATGTTGAAAAAGCTAGTCAGAACTTCTTAGAGGATTAAAAATCATAAATGATCATATACAAAATTTTTACATCATTCCAGCTTATTTCTTGCTCCTGCAGTTAAATAAAAGTGTTATATATAATTTTTAAACTTTTTTACAAAAGGCATACCTTCTTGAGGATGTACCACAGTCCAATAACACTACAGAACGCCAAACATATAATGTCATAGGTAGTAAATTTGTAATCAATTAAAACTGTGGGCTCCTCGTTTTCATTTGGCTTCTGACTAAAATGAATGTGATAGTGAGTGTTGGGAATGCCTGCCGGTACAAGCTTCGTTATCACAGGGCTAAAAAAATTAGTAAACATATTACATTCACATGATGCTGTACTTCACTTTGGTAAAATTCAATTAAAAATCAATTCTTCTTTAGAATTGGGTAAACGTGCGGTAGCATTTACCTCAAAAGATGAGAAAGAGCTAAGATTCCAAGAAAGAAGAAGTAGACCGTGAGTAAAAGGTTGATGTATTCTTTTGAGAAAATCTACCAAATACATAAATATGACATTCATAATACTTAGAAAATATTTTTTTTTTTAGATAAATACCATTGGTTTATTACTTGTCAATTTTTTAAAACTATCTCATACCTGGAAAAATAAATACAATCCGAACAATGCACAACTTGCTATGATTGGAAACATGGCTGCATCTTTATGTGACATTGTGTCCGGTTTCTCGCCCGATTCCTATACAAATTGTAAAAATATAACAAAGTTAAAACACAGCCAAGATATTAAGTTTAATTTTTAGCTCGTGAATTATTAGGACACTGGAATACTAGTTTTTATTTACCTGATAGCTAGCTTTCTGTTCCTTATGGTGCTTAACCGACCTAAAAGCCCCAAAGAATATTGGAAGAAGGGCCATAATGACTAGACTTCCATATGCTATCGCCATTCCTTCAGGCGTAGCGGGAACCTTCCCTGTAGTCCCATTTACCGAATTATTCTGGCCTAGTGCCTGGCCAACATTTTCTGCTGTCGTGTCGGCCATCTTAACTAACTAGATATAAATTTACTCTTCTATTTTGAATAATTCCTAAATAACTAAATATTTTATAAAGCTGGAATTGACACCAGATGTTGCTTTGTAGCACCACTAATAAATGACCCAGCAAGTTTAGTCTGCCGTACTGATAAACACTTTTATCTCCAAACAAGTGGCCATTCACTAACGAACTTTTCGTTAAACCAAAAACGGCAAGATGTTCACTCACGCGCAACCAAAAGAGTGAATGCAGCTTCCTTTTGGTTTAATGCAACTGTAGTCTGTGTAATGTACGTATAAATAGACAGAGAACCCTTCAATTCTTGGTATTTCTTTTTCTACAAAACTACCTATTTAACTCTTGCTTGCTTGTCACTACAATAGTCAAAAAGTCACAAAAAGACAGTTCTGTTCACTTCAGGTTCGCATGCTCTCGTACTTTTTTAACATAAGGTGCCAAAGAGAAGTGCTCTGCTTTGATCTTGATCAATGTAAGCACGATTTATAATATGACAGGTTGAACACTAATAATGCTAACGGGAGACCCTACACTGAAGCCAGCTCGCGGACGTACCGCTGAATTCTGGCTAAAGATGGCAGTACTGCGCTCTTCTAGTCGGTTTGGCTA
>JAQIXX010000565.1:0-54704 GCA_034700605.1 Willowsia nigromaculata | reverse complement strand
AAAAAAAATTTAGTGGTCACAATTCTCTAATAGGCAATTTTAGAGAATTGTGATGTTAGAGAATGTGTCGGACTACCCTTTACTTACTATATGAAGTTAATTTATAATCTATCGTTGCAATTGATAATAGTAAAGGCATAAATCAATATGTGTAATAAAGATAACAGCAAGGATAGAGAGAAGAGTTATTCGTAATGTTGTAGCGAAAGCATTCTGAGATGAAAAATTCAAATTTTTTTAGCACGTCCTCAGTACTACAGCACGCATCATCATTCATAACTCATAGGATTGAAGCCACCATTGTTATTAATTTTGCTCATACTAATCATCATCTTAGAAGACATGGTGATAATGAGTGGCAGCAGCACACAAAGTAGTACGTACATCGACATTGTTTGACATAAATATTGTTTCTAATCTTGTAAATTCAAGAGTCAACACTCATGATCTTCAAATATGACTCCGCCAAATTAATTGCAATGAATTGAACTTCTTTGGGCCATAATAATTTGGATAACCCACACCAGACAAGTTTTTGCACAATAGTTTGCAAAAACGCAATACATCAAATATTTTTAGGTATACGCATTGAAGACATCACATAGTTTTTAAATCTAGAAATGAGCCATATAGGAAACAGTTAATCGTAAATTTGACTCTAAAAAGCATGCAGCATTTTGATTAAACTTACGAAGAGAACTTGAAAAGCATTTACATCTGAAGTTTTGAAATGCATGCTATTCTTGTTAAAGTCCATCTGTCAAATATAGGTCAGCTACAAGCCATGCTAGATATATATCTACGGATTCATCCATGCGTTGGGATCTCTACGATGAAAAGTTTCATATCAGTGTCACTGCCAATAATACACGGCACCCCACAGATGGAAGTCTAAAACAATAAAGCTAGTGTGATGGAGGATCGAGGGTTTAGTAGCTTGTGTTGCTGTCAAAATAAATTTATTTGAACATGGCAAACATAAATATATGCAAAAAATTGTTCTTTGAGGATCTGATTAAATTAAAGATCGATCTATTATACTTTCGGATTCGCCTCCCTTACATTATTTTTTTAAAGTCAAGCCGCTATTCCATTAAATCGACGAAGGTACTGCAGACAACGATTTTTGGTTATATACCTACACTCGGCAGTAAAAATGGTGTTAACAGGAAGGATGTTGATGATGGCGGTTCTTTTCTGGTTTTACGAGACCACTAAAAATTTTCGTCACACAAATGAGCAGAAATGTAGTGAGCGGATTCCCTGCCTGCAGACAAAATTATCGACCGATACCACCCAGTTTTAAACGGGATGTAGTGCTACTTCCAGTATCGTATGGTGCCAATATATGCCGAAAGAATAGTGGGACAATGACAAAAGCAACATAATAATCTATAATATTTTACTTTCCTGTCGCGTCCTGTCTTCAATTTCTTTTTTCTCCTTTTCTCGTTCTGACATCTCGACTTTTCTCGCTCCGTATTAGCGAGCGAGCTCTCTGACTCATTCAGTTTTATTGACATCTGTCTATCACACTTTCTAAAGTAATTGCCCAGATTTGTCCCTATTCTTCTTGTGCACACACTCACATTGAAATACCACGACTAGGACCTCGAAGCAGGAAGATTTCCTTACCTCATTATTTCATGCCATTCGTACATCTGTGAAATTCTGACAATCACTGCTTGCTAAAATAATACTTGTGATGATGATAACACTTTGGTAGTTCTGTTTATGATCATTTGCGATGCATTGAATCGGTACTGTTTTCTCTGCTACGCTTGATTTTCTTATTATTAGCCAAACTACAATTAACTGCAGCCACTTATTCATCTTCATCTCTTCGTACGAGAGCCTCATCTCCATGCACATCAAATTTGCCTGAAATTTCAAAGTATGGGGGATTAAATGTGATAAGTACATTACACGTTGAACAATATACCTACTCTGTATATTATTATGTGCGTCTGCATAATTTCTTAAAGTCTCTAGATCCTGTTGGCAGGGATGAAAGTACCATTACAAAGTAATCCGAGCGTCAAACCCAACAAATTATTGCCAGCAGCACCCCATTTCAATTGTACGTTTGGCTACCTACTACAATTTTATGTATTTTAGAATTGCGACATCCATCCCTTTATAAATTTTTGTTGTCACTCAAGCTCAAGTTTTAAATTAGCAATTCACAACAATCCGAGGGTAAATACTTGAAATTACGCGGGGGTTTTAAGGGACGCCATACTTGTAGAATAAAGACGGCTTGCTCAATGTGCTTCAAAAGTTTGAATAGCTATGAACATAGAATATAGTAATGAAACTCAGGCGAATGCTAATCGAAAGCACACACACAGCAAAAATCTTGAGGTTGATGATGCTTTGTCGTCTTTCACCCAGTTCAAAGAAAACGTATTATGTATTGCACATTGAAAGAGGGAAGCTCAAACATCAAAAGTTTATTATCGCATGCATTATTATTAAGGCATATTTTAAGCATGCTGATTACATAAAAGATGGAAAGAAAGTTGATGATGGTGGTTCTTCTCTTCTCCATAATTTCTCCTTCACCGCCTTCACCAGTACTTGTGCACTAACTTAGAGATGGATGACAAGCGATGAGATGCGTCTGGTTCCCCAGAAACCTTGGTTTATAAAAAATGAGAAGAACCCTAGAAAATACCGTTTTCCCTTTGGTTAGCCACCATTAATTTTGTTGAGAAGTGTTTTCCTTGTCCTTCTTTTCATGATTAAAATGCGGTTGGTCGTGGTCCTCGGTGTTGGTTGTTAGTGATGATAAATGTGATGATGAAAGTCGCCACGTTTCTTACTCCCTTCTTCACCATTACATGCCGCGATATGAGTGAATAGTGAATCTTCGTCTCCATCCTGCATACCCATATAATTAGAAGGAGAAGACAGCATGACAGTAGTATGGACACCGTAGTATAATGCACAAAAGATAAAGTTTTAAAGTAACCGAGATACGAAAGATGAACAAATGACGAATCAGACGCTCTGGTTCCTTATGATTTTATTATTGCTGTATCACGGAGGTAACGTGGCAGACAGGTAAATTAAAGCCCCCACTTAATTACTTGCGTCCTTTCTTTCAAGTACTAGGCCCTACTGCGATTTTGTTACCACCAGTAGCTCAGCTAGTCCCCCTAAAAAATGACAAGCTTAATTAGTGGGAGAAATGGACTCGTTCCTTCGTACGTGCTGTGTGAATATTAGGGTAATGATAATTAGGGGTACTATTTATAGAATGCAATTACAAAACTTATCTGTTGACAGGAATCAATAAAATGTTCATCTTTCACACAAAACGAACAGAGGTGGGGTTTTAGTATTTACTCAAATGTATACCAATTAAAGCATTTTTCATTTATTTCTAAATAGAATGGTTGATTGCAGATTTCAGTATACAACTTCAGCTTTTTTATATTCACCAACACGAAAAAATACTAGGTGATTGGCTGTGAAGGTATGAAGTAATCAAAAAAATCTCACGCAAAATTGAATAGCATGAGGTCTATGTCTCAAGACAATCTTCCGCCTTTACATTTTTCTCCTACTGGGTCGTCTGTTCAGCATGGCAAAACTGATGATTTGCCAACAGTGTCAATCAAAATGTTCTCAATATGTGGATCTCAGAGCTCTTTGGCATTCCTGGGTTCACGTGTAGAATAAGTGTGTAGTGGCGAATTGGCTCTGGACACTTATCTCTTGGTTCAATCTCCCGCAAGCTGTGGTCAGGGATGAATGTTTGCTTCAGGTACATGGTGTTTGCTCTGAAGAAACGAAACGAATATAAAGAAAAAGGGTGACTTGAGACTGATATGGTAAGGGCACTTGAGAGAATGCTTCGAATAAATTGTTCTACTTCTTGTGAACAAGCAGAAAACGAAGTGGAGGCCAAGAAATAATAAGCAATCTATTCAAAAAAGTAAAAATGTGTGTACTCACTTATCTACACTCATCATAGCTCGCCACTCACGTAGTAAAACAGAATTCTTCACCCGACAACTTGACTTCGAGCTAGATCAAGTCACTTTAAAAAATCCCATTATCATGACGATGATGATGTTACACCTATCATCGTCTGCGGAAATAGTCCAGGAAGATGGTATTAACAATGGCATATCGTAAGTGAGAATATACATGCTACAATCTGTCGTGCATCTTTGTAATCACGATAACGATGATGTGATGTCCAATTTAGAACGGAATGTGCTATATCTTTTACTCGCAGTTTGTATACCTGCATTCCAAAACTGCGATAAATATTATTACGATACACAATGGGCGTTACACGATGTTGTAGGTTGCTTGCAGATGATGACTGCAATGATGGCGACAAGTATCACGCTCACGTCAACTAAACGTGCAATGAATGCAATTTTCATTCTTTATGATGACCATCATCTTCATCGTTACTATTTTTTGCTCCAGTGATAAATAATAGAGTGTCTAGCGAAAGTAGAGAAGAATCAAAAACTTGCCCATCGTATTCAAACAAGCAGATCACAAAATTTGGCACTAATGTTAGTTGCTTCTGTTCCTTGTATTTTTTAGTAAATATTATGAACCCATTATTATCATCTTTCATTTATCCAACATTCTAGTCTCCTTGTCTGCTAGACTTCCAAGTTTTTATGGCATATTCATCTTGTTACACCATGCATTTACATATACGTGTAAGATATTCCGTCACCTTCGTCGTGACCAAATACACTGTGAAGTCAATGAGCACGTCCACATATTTTAGATTATGAAATGCCCAGACAACAATTTTGATAAAAAGGGAATAATGGAAGTTAAATGGCGTATGTGTCTAAATGTGTTTGATAAATCAATTTTTTCACGTAAAGGAGCACTAAATGAAATTCAGCACCTGAATTGCAAAAACTTATTTATATAAATGCACTAATCAATAGCGAGTAGCCACTTCGTGTTAATTAATGACAAGCTTTATATTTTTAGCTAGACCTTTTCCAGCTTGTTTGACACGTTCTAAATTAGGACATTTGCAAAGTCAAAATAAATGCACATGTAAATACATTAACGTAGGTAGCTTAAGCTCCAATGGCCATTCATACTTTTGCAATTTCATTCATTGATTACTTTCATGAGAGGTATGTAACAAGTGTCAAGTTTGCAGACACAATATTTATGTGACAGTTGTATTGAAACTTGCCTGCCCACTAGTACCTATCACCTATGCGAATGCGTCATAGGCTTTAGGGATACTTGTCTTCCATTTTTGTTATACAATTAATACTTATTATCTAACAGGTAAGCTGAATGTCTCCCCCTGTACACTTCAAGAAAGTCAAGAAAACAAACAAATAAATGGAGCCAAACTTCTTATGCAACCTAGAAAAGGCAAAGGGGCGAGTAAGAGATGTGCAATTTGACCGACACTTAATAATCGACACAGCAATTAGTCAAGTCAAATAAATTATTTTAGGCGGAGGAGGAGCAGCACTATAAGTTTGCTTTCGCTTACAGACACCTCATATAAATAAAACCTGGTATGTTATGTACAATTTAGAAAAAACCAGGCCCTGGTATAGCAGTAGGAGGTTAGTATTTTCTCATATCATGTCCGAAAGTAACCT
The DNA here is from genome assembly GCA_034700605.1 of Willowsia nigromaculata. NCBI lineage: Eukaryota > Metazoa > Arthropoda > Collembola > Entomobryomorpha > Entomobryidae > Willowsia > Willowsia nigromaculata. The sequence continues at coordinate 49,086 of JAQIXX010000565.1, read as the reverse complement.
TGATCGTATATGTACCTATATATAGATAATATTTAATCAAAGTATCCTTGCTTTTGAAATTTATTTCATTTTGTCACAAATCCCTTTTCCTCGGTAGCCAAATCTTTTGATATTGCCATTGAGGCGCAATTCATTAAGTGCATGAAAAACTAGTGTTGAATATTGGCCTTCGAAAAACCAACCGTTGGAATGGGGGAAATGCGTAAAATAAATCAAACGATTCTGGCTCAGCATGTTACCCTACCATGCAAAGACTTGTGAATGAGTGTAAAACAAGATTCTACTAAAAATACCTACGTGCTTTATGTGTGTACATAAAAATTTCAAACAATGACTCCAATCCTAACGGCTTTTTAGTGCAAAGTGCATCACGCATCAGACTTCTCTGGCACATTACGTAGTCGAAAGATAAGACAAAGTGATCGCGAACACGGCAGAAAATGGTAATACCAATAATAAAAGTCACCTTTTTATTGTTTGTTCTTCAGCGACTTGTATCGTAAGGCTATTGAAAATAGACAAGAATTTACGCTCATCGTTGCAAAACAAGAAAGGAAAGTTAATGTGTAGGTTGTCACCACAACTTCATTGTTATATCATTATGGGCAAGTATTTTGGGATGATGTCATTTTAATATTATCATGAGATACGCATAAAAGCGCCACCGCAATATACATTTATATGGCATGCGAATAATGGTTGATACTTGTAGGTTTTGGTAGCAGCTATGTAGTTAAAGTAATAGCTGTACTATATCAATGGTTGTAGTGTCGTGTGTGGTATCGTAATAATCAGTTTGATTGTATAACCGAACTACGCAAATGCTTGAGACATTTTTTACACTTGACATGAACAAATTTTACACCAGTTTATGGCTACCTTCATGTATCTTCATTTAATATCATTCTAGTATCATACCATCACATTGACCACTGACCACGTGAAAACAAAAGATTAACGCATTAACTGCATTAACGCTATAGTCTCATACTTTTCGATTGACTATTGGCACTGGCTGACGAGGATTCAGGATTGTGAACTCTGCGTATCGTCAAGTCATGACATAAGACATAACATTGTAGTCAAATGCAGGTTTGCTCTAATATTTAATCATGACGAATGTGAAAGATTCCCTGACAAGCAATTAGCCATTGGTCGACGTTAAGAGAGCGTGCTGTAAATAGAGACGGCAGGTGTGAAATTCTTGATATTTTTATGAATGTCGATGATAACTGGTATGTTTACTTTTCTGTGGATTTTTTGTTTTCCAAGTCAACCGCTAAATAACGATTTTGCCAACAAATTTGTTTGTGTTTGGAGAATGTTCTTTTCTTCATGGCAATATGGCTTTAGGAGCTAAACGAAAGGGAGATATAATGTCGAGTTCACATTTATGAGTTTCCCTGTGTAATAAAATTGTCATCACCTCAACGGTACTATATTTTTCTGGGGAATTTGACATTGTTAACTGCATTGCTTGTCACACGCTAATGTTTGGCCTTTCACTTTAGAATGCAATTCACCACATTAAATGCTATCAAATACTTTATGGTTTTGTTGGAGTGATTTGTCCGTCTGTTCGCCCACATTTTGAGAACTTATCCAACTCTTTTATGTTATTTTTGGGGATAACTTTCATTCATTAGGTCGGCCCCAGGTGGCAGAAGATGACCTACATACTTTTCTGCATAATTTGATTTTCGGATGTTGTACAGAATAAGCACATTTAAAACACATTAGAAGATTTAAAAGCTAAATATTAGGTTTGGTGATTTAATCACGTATTTCCTGAAGATTAATATTAATATTTTACACTCATTTTGCTCCACTTAAGCCGCACAATGCGTGATAACGGCACTTTCTCAATCCGCTTTCTCGCGATCGATTCCACTCCTGCTTTATACACTATCCGTGCGTAAAATGACGGAATATATCATCATATGAAAATTCAAAGCTCTGTGGATTGCCTAATGGTAATAGGTAAAAGGGTTGGAGCAGAGATACAGGGAGCAACCAGAAAATGACAAATGGGACATAAAACACCTTGTTTATGATCCTACTTTCATTTTAGTTTCACCCAACGGAAGGGCTGAGGCGTGTGGAATATCTATACCGCCAGATTTACTGGTACCATGACGCCTTTTAGTCACTTTTATGTGTATCATGCTGATTTTCTTTCGTGACGGTTGACATTATTGCTATATTAGATGTGATTTTTATGAATGACACAATAATGATGATAAGAAAACCCAGTGATACGTATAATATGATGCATATTATCTGCCATCTGTGTGGTGACCTCTTATGCACCTTTTCGTCAGCACATTAAGGTCCACGTGTAAACCTTCTATTTATTGCAAAATGATCATGACATGAAAATTGTTAACGTATACAAGACTACTCTCTTTATACACTTCCTGAAAGCTCCTCTGGTATTTACCTTTTTACCTTAGAAAATATGTACCTAGTTAGGTTGCACGATGATGCCATGAAAGTGAAAAGTGCTTACACACACGAAAAATAAAAGACATACGATAGTTGGCAATTTTTCGCTCTCTAGCCAGCAGTACTGAATTGAAATTGATAGCAGGAAAGTTTCAAAACTCTTTTTTGTTATCATGCAGTCCTTGTATTTTTCTCCGAAATTGTGAAAGCCAATAACTCCTGCCATTTTTAAAGGCAAACATTTTTTGGATAATGACTTTTATTGCAAATGTTTTGACATTGGCGGTAGTTGATCGGTGATATGCTGGTTGTTGGTGGGTTCTTGTCAGTTAACGTGTTTCACGAAAACACCGTGAAGATATCGGCACGATTTTTAGTCCGTTGATAACTAATGACCATCATGCAACCTTCATGGTAAAACTATCAGCAAAAAAATAAATCTTCGTTAGTGTAAAGGGGAAACAAAGAGACAACAGTAGTATAACAGTTTTTGTAGCGTCATCCTGCAAAAGTAAAACAATTAAAGTAAAATGAGAATCGTACATTTCTTTTTTCACATCGGGCCAAAGAGTATGTTTGTTTCAACCTCGTGTTGTCTTTCAGAGTCAAGTCACGGGTAAAGGGCTCCTCGTAAATGGAAAATTGTCAGATTAGTAACATTAAACGTCGTAATGTAATGTGTAATGAACAACTACTGAACAGTAAAGTTGGAATAAATACTCAAAATACAGACTGATGTGGTACATTATTTAATGTGAGCAAAGTAAGCATTAACTCATACAATGAGAGAAACAAATGTTAGTATCAGTATTACATTACTTTATAAGATCATATATTACCTATTAGTACCTCCTTTCAAAGAAGCCTCATCAGGAAAAGATTGTCCCTTGTGATGCGGTTGCAACCATTATAGTGCAAATTGTTCTATTGTTTGCCTGTTCCTATCTTAGCTCTATATATCTCTGTGCATTACTCTAGAAAGGCTAGTTATTTCACGACAAACTATAACAATTTACCAACTTTTAAAAATTCGACAATCTTAACGTCATCAAGATGGAAGCAGCCACCACCCATCTTGTACTGTACAGCAATAAATACCCCAGAGATAAGATTTCTGGTGTAAATTTCAATTTGTTCATGAAAACTACTTAAAATTCCAGACGCATCATACTGGTAGCAAAACATGTAATTTAAAAGGAATTGTTCAACACATTCTTTAATCACGGCGTAGACAGTATGGCATTGTGGAATAAGTGAGTAGGTGTGAGCAAATACACAAGATAAAGCCACAAAGACACTCATATTTATCATTATTTATTCACTTTTTATTTATACATATTTTTCATAAGGGCGAATAAAGGGGGATGATTGGATCATAATTTTTGTTTTTGTCTGTCTGGCTGTTGTAGATTTCGCATTGATCTTTTCCTCTCTCTTTCACTCGTCTGCTCTCATTCTTCTTCAAAGATCCTTGCTCATTTGTATGATTCTGATTTTATGCAATATTAGATCTGATTTGTTCTCCATTCATAAAAATCATGTTCATTATAAATCTTTTCATGCGAGTCAACTGGTTGCAAGAATCAAGTGGGTAAGCTGACAAGGAAAGAGGGGAAATGATGATGATGAGGGACACACACTTTTTCAGCCAATTAGTGAATTCACAACAAAACGATACGTGATGAGGATTTAAGTGACTACTACCATAAAACATGATGATGATTGATGTTGATAAAAAGGCAGAAAAGCGTGTGGCCATTGTGCTCTAGCCACCAAAAGCCTTACGATGAAAAGGAACTGTTCATTTGATAAGCAACAGGATCTAATTATTTTGCAGTGTGAATGGAAATGCTGAGCATATCACAAATCTAAACAGTTTACGGCAAGACGACTTATGAACAACACTTGCGACTTGCAAGTTGCGAGCAATCCTCAACCTCTAATTGCACACATTTATTCGATGGCAGATGATGACTCATAATGAACCATATTTGCATTTAATAAGCGTTACAATGTAAAGGGAACCACCACAGGAGCACATTTTTGTCTCTTTAAAGGCAGCACTAAAATCCAACAAAAAATCCATTCACTTCTATTGCTCTTGACTTAATAAAAGGAAAGGATAAGAGAATAAATTATTGAAATATGAGTAATTACCTCATCCTCAAGAAGAGAATCCAAGTCAAACTCAAAGACAAAAGATTTTGTATGGTTGATTATAAGCAATTCATTAACTTTTAGATGCCTTTAACCTTTTTATTTAGGTATACCAAATTCCATTTGATGGTAATAACGCTCTGGCTCCCTAAAATTTTGGAATGGCCCCAAGGTGACATGCATAAAATAGATTTTCGATCCCATTGCGATCACCTCTACCGCCAATGTTCTAATGAGTAATCTCAATCAATCTCCATGCCCATATATTAACAACTACCGTTTCTCTATAATCTCGGCCAGCAAATAATTAATAATAATAATCTTCTCTACTGCTCTTTAAAAATATTTGGTTACAAGAGCTGTGCATGTAAACTCAGAGATGAACACATGTCTGCAAAACTGAACAAGTACTCATATTTTTAGTGGTTATGGTTAATATGCATCACTCATAACGACATAAAGTGATTATATCAAACTTTGTACCTGAAGAAAAATGAATTGGACTGCATTATTGAATTAATACTTATGGTTAATAATAATGAAGAATAATAGGGCTACTCCATTTTCAACGCAATGTATATGTAATTTATAAAATTCAAGTCGTTGTCAGCATTGACATTGTCATCGTTGCTCTTCATTCAATCAAGCATACAGCAGGCCAGGGTAGCTATTTTGTTGTTCTATTTAAATCATTAAAATGCGACGGATGGGTCGGTGGGTGACCAACGGGTTGCAGAAGCGATGACATTTGGGGACTGATATTTGGAAGGCAACAAGAAATTGTTAAAATGCAATAATAGGCAGGTCTAAAGTACACAGTATGAAGTACATATAATTTGAAAAGAAACACCATCTAATTTTTTCAACAAAAGCGCAACCTTGTTCGATGATCGTTCGATCTATTGATTGTTCGATTGGTAGTGCATCGATTAATATTTAGCATTCCACGTTTTGATCCTTATCGTGATTATGCATCTCATAATATGCAAAGCATGAGAATTTCTCATGTATTCATGTTTTTGTAACGGTGCGTATTTTTGTAGATCTGTATATTGCAAGATATTGCATATGTGACTACATTGTAATTAGCTAAAAAATACAACTCAATAATGGGCATCATCAATAATATATATTAAAGGCATATGAAATCTTTCAATTTGAGTATAAAATGCCAAATATTATATATAATCGGTGGAGCAATAAACATAATGTCAAAGGAAAACCTCAGTCTCTATCCATTTGGAATCCACTTATGTGTAGAATTTCTTCTACGACAGCATCATTTTTATATCGTATCGTAAATCCTACTTTTCAATCAATTATCACGACAAATCATATAAGGCACATGATGCTCAATGAACGCTGATAATAAGTGAATCTAATCGGTTGTCAATTCATCTGATAATTTTTTTTCTGGTGAACGAAGTGACACGGGTAGTCCGTCTAACAATCGAAATGGACGGTATACACATACAGTGTCATGTTTTATGTTAGATTTTTTGAAGTGCTTGTAACCGGTTACAGTATATTTTGTTGGCAGAAGTCTTATTGTCACGCGTCAGAACGAACGCACGTTCTCTCGCATTTTTTAGTGCAGATACGAAGCCCTTGTAGAGCGCTAGCAAAAATGGATATTTTATTGCATAACACAATATTTTCATTAATCAGTGCAACCTTAACTATCCAAACGTTGTTTTGTGTGATCAGGTGCCAAAAGCGGCATTCTGTTTCAAAGCAAAAAAGAATTCATGACAATTTTCATGGCATTTCGTAGATTTTAGCTACTGTTTGCTTCCTTTTTTTCAACAATGACATTTGCGACATAACCATATGGCAGCAGCAACATTTTTCAGGTCGAGTAGTACCCAAATCAGTGTAGTTCTAATAATTAGTCAAGTAGTCATTAAACTCATGAAAGTTCTCATATTTATTACATTCATGTGTTCGCATAAGAAACGGTGATTGGTTCTACTTCTCTCAATATTTGTGTATTCTCTATATTTGCATAATACTGCTCACTAATCACTACAGTAGCTACACTGTATTTATAACGATGACTTTTCAAGAACACAAATCAAAGTCAACAGACAAGTTGAAAAATGTTTCGTCACTTTGCCACTACTGTTGTCATTGTCTCTTTAGAGTGTACTGGCTCTCTGAATGCAAGCACGCATCTCTCTGAACTTGGCCTAGTGTATTATTTCATAGATCATTATGTGCATAAATTATAATTATCGGGTTTCTCGTCTTTGCAAACATTAAATATGTAAAATCTACAAGTATTTACTGCCAAACGTATAATGTCGTCTCTAAATATTTATGTTGTGAAGACAACTGTTATTTGGGCGCCTCCGACCTCCTTCTTACATTCACAGCAGGCGACCAGGATTTTTTCTTTCCCCCACAAAAACAAGATAGGTAGTCTAGTCTTTTAATTGAAATTGCGATTTGGTCATGCTTTAGAGTTTGTTTATAACACAGGCATGTTAGTGCAAAATTGAGTATTGCAATTTGCAATATTCTTCAGTCGAATTTACTATTTTAGCATTATATAAAATGATTCGAAAAATATTTTCGCTATATACCAATTTCTGCAAGTTGCCCCAATATTTCTTTCATGTGCCATTACACTAACTAATAGCACATCTCTTCACTGTTTTCATCATCAGAAACGATAATGTATAAACGTATCTCTCATTCTGTCTCTCTTTCTACGAAGAATCAAGTCAAGTGTAATACGATGTATTTATTCATTATGCATGCAAATGATAATGCACATAAAAGCATAACATGTCGTCTACTAAAGTCTTGAATTTACGGCAACCGCGTCACCCTCATCCTCATGCAATCAACCTACCATGATGATAATATATAGTGCAGTGCACAGCGGTAGTATCGTTTTTGCAAATTAGAGATTTTGTCTAACTTGAGGAGAGATGAAATGAATTCCTCAGCACCACGCACATTTATTGTATCGTACGTAAAAAACAAAGTGTACTGCTTGCGATGCTGCTGTGGTTCCTTCTTTTTTGATGAGCTTTTGCCAAATCATAATAGCCTGGTTAATGACATAGATGCTCATGCAACTGTTATTAATAAAATGTATGTTTCTCTTTCATGGCTGTAGTAATTTTGACGAATACCTCGTCAAATTGGAGATTATAATGTTATGACTATTATACTCTCATGTTATTATGTAGTAAGCTAAGTAATAAGTAAAATAAAAATGTGTCTTTTTATTATCTAAAATTGTACAGTTTAACGATTGTAATGGAGAAAAAAGAGCTGATGCTGCTGTTGTTATTGTTACTTTGTTGTGCTTGCCGTGATACTTGTTAGTGCTCCCTTTTATGACTGCATGATAATTGTCTTGAAGTATGCACTGTAATCCTTGCTGCTGTCAAGTCATAATACTAATAGTAGTCACTATCACCACAGCGCACTCCACAACTATTTGGCGTCTATTTCATGTGTTCTTGAACCTGCCAAATAATGCAAACGTCTTAAACGGATGGAAACATTGCCATTATGACGATTGAACGTTCTAACCATCAAAGATTTTGGATTTGCATAAACCATTTTTGAGCTTTTGCAATTTTGATAGTTTGTCTTGTCTGTCTGCTTATCGAATTTTTAAGTTTTCAACACAATTGGATTGATCCTGGTCCAAAACATCCACTATGGCTTAAGTTATCGGCTCGGATCTCCGAAGAATTTCTGCGAGTTTATGAAGATTCAATGTGCAGAAATGAGTATTTTATGTATCGTTTGTAACAATTGTAAACTGGAGTTTCTGGGCATTGCATTGTGATAAAACTAATTGTTTGTTTTGTTTTCAATGATCATAGTTTACAGGGACACTTTTAAAACGCTGTTGTTAATCACTAGGCTTTAGCAACTAGGAATATGAATCCAGCAAAAACAAGATTACGGATGTAAATTTAAAAAGCACAATGCAATCAAGCCGGAATCCTCCAAGTTTTTAGTGCAATCATTAGTTAAAAACAAAAACAATACTCATGAATACTACTTGCTAATGTAGCAGTGGTAGGTTTTATGAAATATAGAGTAGAGCAAAAGTAACAATTTAACACGTTTTAGTTTTCATCTTGGGATGATGCTCAGTTAATTTATCATGACGAATGTATAACAACTGTCGTTAATGGAGAAGGGAAAGCATGCTGCATGGATTAATAAAAACGCGCTGATGACTGCGTGCCATTAGAGGAATGACTCTGTATCATGGTTATGTGCCTATTCCACAAGCCATAAAACATTAAAAACGTGTGCAATTAAGGGAGTGTGCTTCAGCACATCTTTGGCTACTGCATTTGCTTAATTGGTAGGAATAAATGATAATTTTATCCAGGTTCCTATAACTTGTAAATGAGCTCAGCCGCAGAGAAACTGAGAAGACTCAGAGTAATATCATTTTCTTTGCTTTAATGTTTCTTTAGGGATTTTTGCTCATTAGTGTACCCTGTACGCTGGCTGAGTTGACAGTGAGGAATGAGCCCATTGTCAGGTCAGGTTCAGGAATGAACACCCCATTGATTTGTTTATCACACTTTCGTAAAAACAAAAGAATGACGATGATGAATACTTTATTTGCATATTATTATTGTCATCATCATCATCATTTTATTGCATCCGTTGTCGGTTTAATCATCAAATGATCTCGTCTACTTATGCATGCAAATATGGTCTAGGTATATAAATTTTTGTATAAATTTTGAATGAATACAAGCTGCTCGTTTAGCTCGGAAATTAGCATGCCTTCAGGCAAATTTCATGTACTGCTTGTTCTCTGTAAAATACAACAAACTATACAAGCAGGTTATCAGTGCAATATGAGTTGTATTGTGTAATCCAAGCCCTCTTCGCTTCAAAAGAATTTGATGATACTCAAGCCTAGTTAAGTATTTAAGTGCTGTCATTAAAAATTTCATTAGAAAATAATATGTCATAAATTATGCGCAACATGATCTGTAAACATAAGTATATCTGAATACAAAAATGCAATTAAAAATTAATAATATGGGAGTTCTGAATAGAAGTAAATATTTGAAATTATAATTTGCTTTGATGAGGTGAATCAACTATCCGCGAGCGATAAGCCAATGAATAAGAATGAAGCTCTATGTTTTCCAATCAACGATTAATTATATATATATACATACAATGTACACTTTAATATCAGAAATAATAAGCAAACCTAAAGTTAGAGTATAAATAAACCAGTAAATGAATGCAGAACTCCAAAATAATTTTTAATGAAGCCATTATTATAATTTTTATTTAAATATAACCCAGATACTAACTTTTTTTTATTCGTTTTGTCAAATAGATTCAGTGCTTTTGCAAAGCACAGGAGCAGGCTACCGGGGTAAATACCTTGGTCCATTGACATCCCGTAAACACGGCGTTACTGGACATGTATATGCTGTAGATTCCAGAACACTACACCTCCAAGCATTTAACTATGATGGACTTGGACCAGGTAACAACAAAATAATAATGAAGGTTTAATAAACCTCTCTCTTGAAATATCAATTTGAATATTGTGTACTCATGTGAATCATGTGATATTTTTGAGACTTGCTTGCAATAATCGTTTTAGAGTAGAGTCTATGTTCAATCGATATCCCTTCCATTTACCTTTTGCAGCTAACTTTCAGATGCAAAGCATGTTCTTATTAGAATTTATTACATGTCGGTGAAATGTTTAATGTTTCAAGTGTTATTTTATTCTGGCGACTATATACTCTCTTCACGTTTCCTTTTCTTGTTGCTTGTATAAGTATTAGGATGATGCATAATATTTATCTATTTCTCATGGGAACAATTAATGTAACATATAACCTAAATAGTTGAGGGATACAACAGAATTAGAAAGTTTTTCAGTGTGAAATGCTCTTGTGTGTAACATATTTGAATCATATATACACTCTGCGCATAACGCTGATTGTGACGATGCGTACTTTCATTCCTGAAGCATCATAAAAACGAGTGTCTCCATTTATTCTGTTCCTGTGCGTGAATACAGAACGGACAATGTAAGCAGCCTTGTATCTTTATGATAGTTATTTCACTATTTAGGATCAAACAACCGACGGAGATTTAGCTACTAGCTGCTAGATATGATAAAACAACTTAATGTCTTTGTATATTTTAGCACTTGTTTCTTCTGGATATGTTTGTGCAAATCATTTTTTCCAACGACTCAGATTTCACGTTAGGCTTATAGATAGTGGGAAAGCTCATGTGGGGAGGAGGAAGATATATGACAGGAATGTAAATCTTGTTGGAGATAAATGAGCTGTCTCTTCCTGCCACGATTGCTGCTTTGTGCTGTGCTTGATGGGAATGTTGTTGTTACTCTATTCTATTTGTTGTTCAAGGAAAAACCACTTTAACAACAAACTCATGCACAACGAAGCGGAGGAACATAAGTGTAGAAATGAAAGAGCGCCAACTGCACCTGCCACCCCCACATAAATACTTCATATTGATAAAAATATGCATGGGTACTTTGCTGTCGTCATCAATAACTGGATCAAATTCAATGAATGAGTTTTCATGAAAGCACAAAATGTAAAGGTGCCCGAAAGAGGATACAAATGGAATATCTTTCTTTTCACTGCTAGAAATGTTACACCTGCTAATGCACTCCAGTGCTGGTGGATAATTTTGAACATTATCATTATTATTGAAATATTTTGAAGGCATACATTTTATACAAGTAGCATGAGTTTCCTGACAGATTACACTGTATTTTCCGTTTCTATACTATACTCCCTGTATGTACCATCACGAAGTGATTGAAAAGCAAGATTTGTCGCTTTTCAATCCAGATAATAAATTTCAAAATCAAAAGTTTCATACGAAAATATACAGTATACTTATGTACATGCATTCTCGTAACGACTGAAAAAAGTTCATTCACAGAGAGCTGACATATGTGCACAATCCAGCTAGCTTCATTATCAGACTATCTTATCATAAATCATCAATAAAAAGTGGATCAGCAATTATGACTAAAGTAAACTCAGAATTTTAGAGCTTTTTTATGTCATTCTCTTATTCCATTTTGGTGCGTTAGAGAGAAGAGCAGGGGAAGGCGAGACAGTTTAGTAGGTGATGATGGTGAAAAGTTAAGTCGTCAACTCTAAATTCAGAAATTGAACAGGGAGCCATGTAAACTTCTTTTTAGGAGTCCTTCACTACGCTCTCCATTTTGTGATGTGGATTGTATGAGTCGTGACATACATGTAAATTTCCTCTTTCCATGAGGGAAATTTCACGGCTCGACAGATTCTCTAGAAGAATTCCACTTTTGATTTACTTGTCTGCTGCCTTTGACTCCTTCCGCTCGTATGTGCATCGCATTAAACATGCATAAGTACCGTATTTCTTTTAAATTTTTACTCCAGTCAAAAAATCAAACTATTTCCCCCAGGAACAGGATCTTCTTCCATGCATTTCACATTACTTCCAACTCATGTATTGGATCGATGGAAATTTTGAGTCCGACAATGTTCACAATGAATACGTTATAGGCAATACGAAAAAACTATGTCATCCATGTCTAGATAAAGCATATATGATGCAAGACTCAAATACTTTTACTTCATTTTGTGTGTTTTCCTTGAAGTATTCCTTCATCACACATTCATCAGGCATTCGTCCTCCATGTAGTCTATCTTTCTTCTCGTTCCCATTACGTTTTTCCTCAAGTATAAAACTCTGCTAGTGAAATGCATAAATTGGGTTGACTAGAGAACAGCACTGCCTACATTTTATGGCACTACCGTTAGTTAAAAATATGCAAAAATCAACTTGTCTTGCACTTTTTGTCTTCTAACTTTTCAGTTTAGAAAGCGTAGAGGCGATGTTCAACAAAATCAAGCCTTACTTGAAACTCAAAGTATGCTCAAGTACATTAACAAATTAAACGGAAAGAGTTGTTTAAAACTTTTTTATGGAATTCATGGTTCTCCTCTAGATGGGTGAGTTGGAATATGGGTTCGTATGCGTAGAATGTTTGATATAACTTAAATGCAAAATAGTGGAAGTCATGCAACTCAATTTCATGCATGTGGGAAAAAATATATAGTTATATCTCAGATCATTAGTATCGTAGTAGGCTCTTAATGATTAACACCGTTTTAAGCCTTTTTTACTTGACTGGAGATGAGAGAAGTTCAGTCTATTTTTAATATAATTTAAATGCTAGCAATAAATACAGTTGATGGTGTAAAACTATTTTTAGTTGAGTGAATTTCTGGAGAGATTTAGGAGATGGAACAAAGCGTGTACAAGCATATCAGAGTTATTTCCAAAAGCAGCCTTTGATCCAATAATATAATCGAGAATCATTGAAAATAATGTTAAAAACTCAAAACTGATATTGTATAGTTTCAGTTTCACTGTTTCATATGACTTGCTTCTGTGTAAAACTGGTATTATTAATCAATAAAGAAAGTGATAGGATTACCGCGGTCTATTATTGTCTGTAGATATAAATCCAAAAGCAAACGCGTACGCATCGAACTACTGATTATCCTTCGCTGTCGTTTCATAAAGGCCTTGTAATAGTGTGATATTTTCCAGTGGTATACAGAGTAAACCCTTTCTGGTATTCAGTGCCCAAGTAAAGTCATTTAAAATAATCAATATTGATCAATGTAAAATGCAGATTTTATTTTCACAGTTTTAAACATGCAGCAATACAACGAAACTGCGGAATATTTATGTGGTAACCACTACCAATTCAATCTAGCCTAAATAGTTACCCTTTAAAATTTGAGGGGGAAATACTGAGAAATATTTCAAAGCAGAGAAAGATGAAAACAAATATTACATGTAAAAGTATGGATGGAGAAAATATCAATTCTCTCAAAGCAAGAAAAAGGGAAAGCTTAGGCACAGAGAAAACCTGGAAGACATGAGAATTCGACATTTTTGTTGACGCAGCACTACCACTGCCTCTCATCATCATGTACTTTTTCTGCCTTCCCTTTCTCCTTTACTCCTCGTCTTCGTTACCAATAATACAGAATTATCAAAGGAGGGGAAAGCAAACAAAGTAGTATTATTGATATAGGAATATTGGCATAACTATTATTCTACAAAGCAGTGCGTCACACGTTCCCTTCCAACTAATCTAACCGTTCCGCGCTGAACATACATACAATATATTATTACGCATACATTTTAGCAGCAGCAGCATCGTCATCAACTCTAGAAGCGGCATCATTATCTCATGCTCCTTTTCTTTTTTCTCTTCCTTCTTCTGTTTGTCGGCACGAAATCTTTCTTTTTCCTCTGCTTCTACTACTGCAGAAAAAAGCAAGCAAGCAAAAATATCATATCTTCCCATGTAATAGCAGAGAATACAAATGGTTTGCGTTGCTGAAGAGATGGAAAAATCAGCGAAGAAAAAATACTCAAGAAAGGAAGAAAATGATTTTATCTTTCGTTTGTGATTGCAGATGCATTCTTTTGGGTTGGCTTCACCGAATCTCCCAGTCCTCAAGGCATTATCGTACCGAATGAACGTGGAACGTAAGTTTGGCTTTTTATATACAAAGTAATATAATTCGGTAACATTTTACATTTCCCATATATGCATTCCTACATGGAATCATTTTGACTTCATAGTTATTTGGGGATGCGAACATGAATAATTTGTTGAAAATCATGAAAATTTGCTTTTGAAATAATGGACCCTTTTCATTTTTAAATTTTTATTTAAGAACCCTGATGCTTTTAAGTTTTTTATCGGTCAACAATAACAAATTTAACGTACAATATAACTAAAACCAAATATAAATGAAATTGAATTGCCAGTTACCGAAGATATAATTATAATACTGAAACTTCCGTGATAAACGAGCGATTTACCCCAGACCAGACTCATGTCTCACCATCAGTTTTGTTTATCTATTAACCAGCTTCTGGCTGAATATGATGTCTTCCAGGATTGAAATATGAATTTTGGTTTCTAGAGATGGTGCGGATTTTTAGTCGTCATCGTAAATCAAATAAATTTATTTATCGTTTTCCAAAGAGTTTTTGGAATGAGCCAAGTAAAAACATATTCGACTGCTTCCAAAAAGCCTTGTCTGGGGCAAAGGCTATTAACTTTACAGACCTCCTTTAAGTACGACAAATGTAGTAACTATTTATCTTTGCAGTGTGTGTGTGATGTAACCGTATCTAAGAACAGCACAATATTTATTTTATTGCACACTATTTTTGTTGTTATTATTTTACTTAGCTTTTATCCCAAAACGTATACCTTTGCAATTCACCTTACTATTTATTATATTGTTTCTGCATCATGTATGTTCACTGCTAATTTATACCTGCCTCCAATCTCAAGATGGTTTCTATATTCTTTTTACAGCAAAGAAGTCCTGACAGGCTATAATAATGCTGACATCACTATTTCCCTGCCCGACGGTCTCACCCTTCGAGATATCAAATGGTTCGCAGTTTGGTGTCGTGCCTACGAAGTAAGCCCGTATTTCTCTTTTTATTATGCCATATTTATGTTATGCATTTTACAATAGCGTAGTGCAGCAGTTGTCTCGTTCATCGTATGTTTTTATTTCTTAATAAAGATAATGATCACCATGATCTTACTTTTTAGGAGCATCTTTGCCATAATTAGCCTTAAAAGGGTGTAAAAGGGCTGGTTCTTCTTAAATTTTAGTGCATTTACAAAATTTACCACAAGCATTTTTTGGCATTGCTGTTCGTTATCCTTTACTTTGATCTACGGTATAATATTATGTCCTTCAGTATCCCCCAAAGTAATCATAATAATAGTACATGTGTATGAAATTAAGCCAAAAATCTTCTTTTGTTGGTTCACTCGTCTCATTTTTTTTTTTTTTAAACTTTAGCTTGGGGGTACTTCTGCTAACTGACCTCACGCACAGAAAACAAGCATGCCTCCTCAGAGTGACTCCTCTGCCATTTCACAAAATAGGAAAGTCTAAAAACTGGTGGTACTGTTCACGAAGCAAAACTCATAAAATCGCTTTTAAAGGTTCCACTAAGATTCATAAAGAAACGCGAAAATAGTGTGAAAGACCCCTTAATGTGCACGCAGACATAATTAGGTGTGTCATCAAAAGGAACCAGACACCATGCCACCCAGCGACAAAAACGTATGAGTTGTTTGTAAAAAGGAGACTTGTTTAAACAAAAAAAGTTAATGTTGGAGGTTCATAATTTTTACGAAATGGAATGATTAAATATTAATAATAATATTCATATTGTTATCAGAATGATTGATGTTGGAAAAGACTAATAGCTTGTCATACACATTTATTACGTAGTCAACTGTACTTGCAAAGGAATAATAACATGATAGTACACGTCATTATTGCGTGACGACCTTTGAAAATGTCATGTCAATCTGCATGAATAACAATCAGAAAAAAGGATGAGGAGGCAAAAATATTGACCTAGATATTCCAATATTTTTGATAATCTGCCTCCTAGATAAAATTATATTGTTTGACTAGAGCTGATAAATAACGATAGTATCAGCGGAAAATGTAAAAATGCTATTTCCCATTAACATGCTATGAGAAAGGCTACAATGTTAATGACAAGTAATTTCTAAGTATTTATCACACCTTCAAACCTCCATTCAAACAATAAGAGTAACTTGAGAATAATTTACTTTAGCCAGTCAGTCTGATTAAATGGACGATTGATATGCATCTCAAATCTCAGTTCTTATGATTATGGTCGTGTTTGCAATTAGTGATGATGTGATACAATAAACTCAATTTAAAGAGTCTAACTGGCTGTTTGAGCGTGGGGAAAAACACAGAATTCGATACATTAAGATGATTGATTGTACTCGTGCACCTGATAAATACATATAGATAGGTAAATACATTTTGACACACTTTATCTACTTCCTCTGAACAAAAGTGCAAATCCCATTGAGAAATATATTAAAAATGATAATCTTTGATATGTACTGAAATTACTGATGTCTACTGTGATGATTATGGACTGAAAGGTGCTTCGTTTATTCGACAAAAATGATTTGGAGGAGAGGGGTCGAAGTGTCACGCTTCATCAAAGAAATTTTTCAACGTAGAAAAAATGAACAATGGAACTAGATGCGAATATTCTCCTTCTTTTGTACTCTTAATGGCTTAATGGAGTCTAGTAGATGGGCTTGCTTAGTTTCAAGGTAATTTTATTGAAAGGAATAGCGTAAATAGTTTATGACCTTTCGATATGGCTGTCAGCAGAAAAGGAAGACAAAAACTATAAACATTTTTCCTCAAGTAAAAAAGTAAACAAAGTTAGACAGTCGATAAAGTCAAAAGAAAAAGTCATCCTGTTGTTGAAAAGGACACATTGGAGATCAAAGATGAATGGGTAGATTGATAGATCAATCATATTCGATTAGAAAGAAAATGATCATGAAGGATGGTGACAGTACACTGAAAAGCGTGAACTTCAAGAAATTTTGATATTTTGAATTGATGACAATGAATCATTTTGCTAGGTTAACTTTGGTGACATATACATCCCACCAAATTTCGATTATCCTCAACCTCACGTTGTCGGCTCCATCTTGGGACAAGGTGTTTCGTCAGGCCCCATCGTTGTTGTGGATGCTCAAACGATCCTTGTGCCAGATTTTACTTTTGACGGACAAGCACCAGGTATTTTATCTATTTATTTTATTACTATAATTTTATTGTATTTTTGGTTATTTTATGGCTGAAACTCAATGTTTTTTTTTTTGAAAAATTCAATAGATTTGCACTTCTGGGTTGGACGTGGCACTCCTGGTCCCGACGGTATTCGCGTTCCCGATGAAACTGGTACGGACGCTGGTCTCGCAGCATCTGACAAGAAAACGCTTGTGCTCAGTCTTCCTGGTGATCTGACCATTTTCGACATTGACTATTTTGGCGTTTATTCTCGTCTCTACAACATTGACTATGGTCATGTAAGAATCACTCCGGGTCTCAATGTTCCTCCGTCCCTTCGAATGCTCGGAATCAGTCCACAAGTAAGCTTTTCCTGGTGGAAGGGTAGAGGATACATTTTCCTCTGTTCCATTCAGTTCAAAATATTATTTCATATTATTCCTTTTATAATTTTCAATTCATACAAGCGATTACTACATTCACTCCCACACAACATAAAATATATTACACATTTGCCCAAATATCGGGGGTGTACGTGCAATTTCATTTTCTTCACACGAACAGCAAAAGAATCTTTTGAGTAAAATACAAGTATATAGACAACTACATAATAATACACACTTTGAGTTAAAGCTGGCTCGTTCGTGTGTGTCATGCATTAACAAACAGATATGTAAAGATGTCGAGAAACCCAAATGAAAAATGGAGTAAGCCTTTTTATCTCATATTTTCTTTTCTGCTTTTCTTGTTTTCTTCACTGTCTTCACCCAACACCAACAACAATGCTATTTCAATTTTGTTCTTGAGAAACTGTGCATGAGACACAAACCATTGATCTATATATGTCATGTGAATCTTTCTCTGAGTATCCAATTTCCTGCTTGATTCTTTCGTTCTTCTATACTTCAGTTCAACCGTTCTACTTGTCAAGTTTTTTATTACTCTGTTTTAATCTTTTGCATATTTCATTGCTGTCTTTTCTTTCATTCATTCTATCTTTCCTTCTACTTGACTATACACTATACCTAAATGTTTAATATTTTTCGTGTCATAAATAAACATTTTTTCTTCTTTCCACTGTCCCTTTCTCCATTTATTTGCAGCTTTTAACGGTAGGCCACCACTCTCCACTGGTGACTCCAGCACCTTATCTGTCCACCACATCTTATATCCATGGTACAAACGCTCTCGTCCAGCCAAGTGTCGCCCCTACCTACTTGCAATCGGCCTCTCCAATCGCTCACCATCATGCGGTTTCCCTTCCCCAGCAACAATACTTCCATTACAACACCGCATCTTTGACAGGAGCTCCTCAAGGAAACCACCTGGTTACATATCAATCCGCTACACCGCCAGCATTTGCTGCCACCACCGCCCTCGACACTAATCACATTCATCAAGACGGGCTCATCTACAACTCGGCAGCGTCATCTCATTCCACAACAACGCTGAGCCATGCCAGTGGAACGGGTGGATATCACTCCGTTGGCTCCAATGGATTTAGTACGTTTACGCTAAGAACTAGTAAAGGAGCAGCTACTGCCGCTGCACTTTACTAATGACGCAACATAGCAGCGCACCAAAATCCCTAGATTGTATGATTCTTCATTATAAATCTTATGGTTAGGTGACAACATAATGTACATTATTTTATTTTCTATCAATCAACAAATTAAATTATTCTTTTAAGACACAAAAATTCACTCCGATTGTATTTATTCATATTTTTAATCATTCTATTTTTACAACCAAGTCCTACATTTAGTTCAAGTGTAATACATGCTACTACATAGATTTTACGTGTATATTTATATATTTTTGTAACCCTTTCTTCAGTGCTTCATTAAGCTTCCAAAAGTATCTTTTTATTACAAATTATAATATTTCTTTAAACTTATTTTTTCGTATCATGTAACCCTAATGCAATATATATGTACCTCATCAAACACATGCTATTAAATTGTTAGTAGTGTGTACATACAAATATATTTATATCGTATTATGCTTAAATACACTGTGTAATATCAACCTAAC
The DNA here is from genome assembly GCA_034700605.1 of Willowsia nigromaculata. NCBI lineage: Eukaryota > Metazoa > Arthropoda > Collembola > Entomobryomorpha > Entomobryidae > Willowsia > Willowsia nigromaculata. The sequence continues at coordinate 29,752 of JAQIXX010000565.1, read as the reverse complement.
TTTTCCTGTCCACACAGAAACTGTGTATTTACTTAGCTCACTGAGTAGCATGAACTATTACATCCATGAAACTTGGGCTGCCGATTCTTCCTTTTCTTCCCTTTATATGCTTTATTATTATTATTCCTTCAATCGAAAACTTTTTCGTATTCGTCGTCGTCATCGTTTTCGTTTTCCTTTCATCGCAATGACATTCCTGTCACATCTTTTATTCTTCACGAGTAACGCACAGAATGGAGCATAAAATGAAATTCTTTTGAAATAAAATGAGTTCTCTTTTCTCTCTCTCATCTCCTTACTTTCTCATCGTGATCAGATCACAGGAGGGTAGTAGTGTCGAGTCGCGGTAATAGTGGAACGATGTGTAGTAGACTTAAGTTTTTCTCTTCTTGGTTGCTGCCTGCCACCCACCCTTCTTCAGAGAGAACCCGCTGCTGCTTCTTCCTTTTATTGGTTAAAGTCATCACATGTATAATTGCAAAGTCTTTGCCAAGTATTCTGGCATAGTCACCTGACCTACCGTCTTTCTCATCACAAATATCTTGCAAAATTTAAGAGTCAGTCAAACACCTAATGTAAATTCTAGTCCATCCAGTTGATTGACGTTTTCAAGACAGTTTATAGATCAGCGACATGTTTTCATGAATGAAGTAAAAGTGTCATAAATACTGATGCTAAAGACACCTTTCTGTTGGAATAAACTAGTAGTAGTATTGTGAATTGTAAGCCAAGAAAGTATAACCTACGGAAATTGTACACATTCCTTTGGAGTTTCATTTTACCCCGATTCCACCTTTTTCCTTCAATGATCCACTGATCAAATGATCTTCCACTGCGTGCGTTATATCTTATTATATGGCGTTGCATGATTTGTGTGCCAAGTGTGGTGTGGCGCATGTATATATACTTGTACTCGTATAATCACTGCCGAAGTGAAAAGTACACAGATCGCGACAAATTGCACTTTCCATCCTCATTAAGGCATCATCATCATACATAGCACTAGACATTCGTCACCAATAGACTTTTTATCCTCCTTAGCTGAAACGACGGAAATAAAAGTACGCACACATGAAACTTAAGACGACATTATATTATTTGGAGCAAATGGAACATCTATGTTTTCGTTGCTTTTTGCACACATAAGCTTCATTATACTTGTTTGCTATCCGAGGGAAAAAGTATATTCTCGTCGAACCTTTTATTTTTCTGAGACGACTTTGTCACGAAAAAGAAAGTTGGTTCCTTTTATCTTTTATACTTCCTTCTTTTTTCTGTCCTCTGCCTGCCTCCTGTCTCTATTAAATTAGATAAGTTGTTTGTTGAAAAAAGTTCATCTTCTTCATCAGCCTCATTAAGTTGATGAAACTGGCGGGTATAGTGGTTATATCTCTGCACGTCATAGTAAGGCATTATAATATCCTGAGAAACCTTCCTAAAGCATTTAAAGAAACGTAAATGGCTAGTCGTTTTTCTTCTCTAGAATTTGAACTTTCTCTCTCTCTCTTTCTCCCTGTGTCAGTCTCCCCGTCTCACTTTTCATTTTTTTTTCATAAAATTTCTACATTTTATCTTACACTATCTTTGCAATTTGCACCAGGAAAATGTTCGCCCTCTAACCTCGCCATTTCATCGCTAGAATCGTCAAGAAGAGATGATGAGAATAAATTCTCGTATGCGAAATAAATCCCAACTTACAGTGTAAATTTCCTCCTCGACGGCTTCAAAGACAGAAACGATGACTCTTATTCTTCTCAAGTTGCTTGTAGCGAATGAGTGCACTGCTGCTCAGAGCAAGTCTCTAGTCAAGTATTAAGAATACATTTGCCCACACTCATAATATACAGAAGACTCATAAGACTATCAATTGCGACTCTACCAGCAGCAACGGATGCTCTCCTTCCTTCCTCTATTTCTCATCTTCTAGTTTTTGGTTCTTCTTCTGGTTTTGTTGGTTTTGTTGTCCATGTCATGTCCTACATATTATCCAGACACCAGTGCCACCATTACTCCCTTCATCATCGCCACAGCCGCCATCATTCTCTTTTCTGTCTGGCGGCAATCCATCCGTCGTTGTTGCTGGAGTCAGTCAGAGTTTAGTAGTTTAGTTTCCCTGGTTGTAATGTAATCTGGCTGTTTGTGTGAATGTGTTTTTGTATAGGGAAAAAGTTGGCTTGAATAACAAATGATGATTATTATGTATGCTCAAACTTTGAACAGACAAGACTCAACTGCGAAGTTTTAGATGATGAGCACGCTCTCGAGATACGCTGGTCTGTGGTCGAAAGCGGAGAAACAATTGTCTTCCAGTTGGTTGGCCGCATTGGTATGTAATAATAAATCGTGTTGTTTGTCGGGAAATAATATACAAATATATTGTAAGTAGATAGATAACTAGATAGACATATCTACCAAACTTTTGAATGTAAGGTGTATCATTCGGTTTGAAATGCTTTCGCTTTCTTGCTGCCCATTCACAACTTGTTCCGAGTTCAATCTCTTTAACTTTCTCTCTGTCTTTAGACTAGATTTTTAGATTTTAGACTCTGCAAATGTGACCTTACTGCTACAACGGTAAAAGGGAAGTTTAACATCTCTCTTTGTTTTCTCTAACTCAAAGCGACAATATAGTAATCAGAATCTGAATGTGGTTAAAATATTATGAAATTTCTTAATTACAACTAACTTGCCAGATTTAAATTTGCTTCAAAGTCAGTTTGAGGCATCCTTGAGGACTGTTGAGACTTTAAAATTGCATAAATACCAAAACTCTGATTATTTAAGCAACTGTCCAAAATTATTTTGCCTAATACATCCTTTTTTATCTCCAACACCGCATTGTGCTTCCACGCCAGATTTTAAATTAACAAATGAATGCTGCGCCACTACCACACATAGTTTTTCTCCCTTTTTCGCAGCCGCGGTGAGTTTCTACCACATGCTCGGCATGCCACACGCAGTCATCCGTATTTCCGAGCTCTGCTCAGTCAGTTTAATGCCCTGGAACTATAGATGTTTTGGAATCTTTATGATAATACTCGAATGACAATGATGGCAAAAATTATATGAACCAATGAAATGATGCTAACTCTAAAAGGAGTAGTTTTCAACACGCAATGAAAACTAAAGTAATAAAAGAGGATAATAAGCACGAAGACTGTTTTGTAAAAACAATAAAATAAAGGGTATTTGTTCACAACAGGCAAACCCCACACTTGACTCAATGCTGATAAAAACCTCTAGTAGTGGTTGTTTAAATATGACTACGACAGTATCAGTAGTGCACAATATGTGCATATGGTGAGCTCCCATGACGATGCCATACTAATAAAAATCTCACCTAGGATCTGATCTAATTTACTTTTAGATGATTTTAATTAGAGAGGAGCAAACTCCCTTTCATCGTCATTCCATGTGAGTGATCATTATAACGAACCTTGGACACGTTAGTAGTTTTTTTTTGTATATGCATTTGTGTCTGGGTTGCGTTTTGTCGACAGCACTCAATAAAAGCGGCTCCTGTCTACTCATCCATGATGCTATCCATTCATCGGTCTAATTATCCCGACATGTTTCCACAATGGAATTTACGTCATCCAATGAAATTGCACCCTTCAAGTGTATGCACAAGTAGTATGCATACACCTACATAAGTATCCTGGCTTAGCTTTCCCATTGCTCGTGCAAGAACACGGTTCTTTCACCAGTGAACCGTAAAAATTAATAGAAGGCTTACCATCATTACATTACCTTGGTCAAAACTGCCTGGTTTTCACTACAATTAGGAAAGTTGGAGTAACCTTTCCTGCAAAATCTGAGTTTCTGTATCGGTGGGTACATACATTGCCTGTAGTTAGTAGGAATACGGTAGGCTACGCTTTTCTCTAAAATGCTTTTTGTGGAAGAACTCACTTCTCCCCATACCCTGCGCATTTTTTCTGATACGATACACATTTATAATTTTATGCAGCCAGCTAGAAAAACCCCACAAATACATCAAATTCCCATAGAATGCAAGCAATGACAAGTTCGCAGTTAGCTCTTCAACTTCATTTCCTTGTCGGATGTTTACTTTTGTATGAAAGCTGACTGAAAATGGGAGTAGTGTGTGTACCTACTCAGCTATTTTGTTAGACACTAAAGAGTCTTCACGTTAACAACGGTGATGTTTATTTAACGACAAAGATAATAATATATAGATAACTAAGACTAATAAAGAACTGTGATTGCACGATGTAGTCTGACTACCGTGTATAATTCTATACTTTAGGTGTTTTATCTGCTTTTTTGCTTGGTTTGCTTTTGAAGGCTTCTATCATGATCTGAGTGTTTTCTATAATGCACATTTCCACAGCTTTACTTTGCCTTGTGTAATGTAAACTCTCGTCTCCTTCTGATTTCAGATGACGGTAACTACATGGCTTTTGGACTTTCCGGTGAAAATGATCGCTCCGTGATGATCGGTGCAGACGGTAATGCTAGTAATTCAATACTAAATCGTTAGTATAGCGGGTCTCCCAATGAGTAGAAATAATTGAAAACATCTATTAAGCACTTCCGGCTTTACATGGCATCAAGGCCATGTTGGCTACAAGGAGAATTTAAGAACATACTAGAGCAGATTTGCTTCTTCTCTCTGTTCAATGCGGCGTTTGAGCCCCTAAATCTTCACGAATTTCAGTCTCCGTTTCAGTGGCCAAAAGATTTCACAAAAGGTTATAAAATATGACTGGTAAAAATTGTGACATGAATAGAAGGTTTCGATATAATACGAAAAGTATAGTTTTATGCCGTGATGCTCCATTTTGTACGTATTCTACTAACCAAGGCTGATTGGGGACTTGAGCTTAATGACGACCTTGATGGAAATAGTACAATGATGATATTTTTACGAAGTGCATATCCTAATTGTGACCTATTGTGATTTTATCACAAAACAGTGGCCGTTGGCTGGCTAGAGCAATCAACTGGTCGTGGCCATGTGACGGATTACTTCTGGGAAAGAAACGCTGTGTGCATCGGTAATGTAGGCGCGTGTCCAGATGTTCGATGGAAGGTAATTATTCTACAGTGTATGTTACAAATTACAGCGTCCAGTTCAATTCCCATTTTGTCAGTATGATTGACTGCCTGAGCCAAAGCTGGCTGTTGTTACCCTGAAATTAGATTCTATTGTTTCTCAATTGGGTAGTAGTTCCGACTCTCTGTGTATCATCATGAGTACATTGATAATATCGAATATGATGGAATGATTCTTTGAGTAGCTATAATACTTGCGATTTACTATTATACCAGCCATGTATTAATGAGTAACATGATACCTCACAAATGGATGAACATGGTTAGGCGGAATAAAAATCGATATTTTTGGAACACAATCCCAGCTTCGTAAATTCGCAATTAGTTTGAGAATTGTTACTTCCGTCATCTTTCTGAGTATTCTCCTTGTTCTACGCAAAAGTAAGTCTCCGCCAAGAAGTTCCAAACTCTTGATTTATTTATTTGACCAGTTATAATTTGAACTGGAGCGGTATTTGGCTTGCCTGTATTGAACAATTAAAACCAAACTAAATCCTTACAAAAGACAGCACCAACGCAATTTTTATAAACCCCCGACAAATAACAACGGAGAGAAAATCTTTTGATCTTATTTAATGCATTGTATGTTTTTGTCGTTTTTATAATTTTTTCCGTCCTTGTTGGTATCGCCATCAACTCATTTCATCTCAAGGCCTCCTTTTAATGTAGTTTCCCTCTCCGTCTAAATGTTTTAGGGAGGAATGAACAATGTTCGAATGCTCAGCGCTGCGTCGGTCAATGGTTTTACGATTTTGACGTATCAAAGGAAACTGGGAGCGGCAGATATCTACGACAAACCCATTTTGACTAATGGAAGCCAGCCTGTGATTTGGGCTGTTGGACCGATAAAGAATGGAGAAGCGCAGTATCAGTTTCTCAGCAATAAAGGTTTGACTCAGAACAGAATACTTAACATGTTATGTACCTACTCTACTTTCCCTTTTGTTGGAGAATTCCTACATATGGAATTTAATAGATAGAAATATTATAGTGTGTAACCAGTTTAGATGAAAAGACACTGGGAGAAAAAAAGGGGAAGGGAGAAAGACAGAAAACTGTATAGTGACTGTGTGCCCTACTTTCCCCGACTCAAATATATTATCTACGCAAGTCGCCCCAGTAGTGCGGCATGGAATAGTCCTGCCTTACAAAAGCACATCTGCTGGGACGTTTTTTACGCCGTATAACTTACATATCAGCTTTTTATGTATTTCATTAGTCTTCCTCTATATTTTTATGTCATGTACATGTTATATATAATTACATATATAAGACAAGTAGTGTTCTGAACTTGATCCTTTATAATATGGACGCATTTCGTATCCTTGAATTTTTTGTTCTCTTCTATTTTCCTCCTTCCCTTTCGCCGTCGTCGTTAGATGATCTTTCCATTGATTTTGGCCGCGTGCCAAAATGGAACTGCCCTCAACCGGAAGGAGAGCCAGAAGCTTCACAAAATGCGCCTAGTCCTGCTACCTATCTCCTACAGCAGAGTACACACAGTCTTATTGAGGAGGGGAAAGGGAGCAGCGGTGGTAATGGTGCAGTAACCACCATCCGAACCACCACCGTCCCCACTACCACAACTGTAGCAGCGACGACGACGACGACTATGACGACAACAACAGAGAAACCACCAAGAACAACAGAATCTTCTTTTTCTCAAAACTCTGTTCGAGCTCAAGATGGGAATCATATAGCGGAATACAAAGAACCGGCTACCGCACCAAGTCCTACTTCATGGCAGGTGCCTCCAATCCCTTGCTATGAACCCGATGATCGCGTCTATTATGCTCAACTTGGACCAACTGGAGGAACATATGGATACAGATCCATTACAGGTTGCCCATTCTATTATTACTCTTCCCATTACAGTACATCATTATAATTTTTATCATCCCATTCAAGAAAGAAGGGTTCGTTCCCGTTCCTATTATCATAAAAACTTGTTCAAGTATTCACCGTACTTTTGGAAGAAAATCTCTCTCTAGGCACAAGAAGGAGCATCCACATAGATAAAAGCTATGAGAGATTTTTTTCATTTCCTTTTCCCCTTCTGCTTTGCAAAGACGGAATGAACGACAACAGCCATTTATTTTGTATCTTGAGTAGTCTCATTGTGTATTCCACAGTCTTCTCGGTGGAATGTTTTCTAAAATTGCTGTGGCCCACTCAGTCAGAGTACATGCATTACCATGATGACATGCATACATGCGATTCTCTATCCTTCCTGGCAAATACTTGAATTCAAAATGAGGTGGAATGATGGTCGATAAAGATATTGGATGAATTGGTGGAGAAGAAACGAGAATTTTTATCATTATTGTTGACGACAGCAAAGAAAAGTGATCTTGCTGCGTTCAAGTTTCGTTATTATACAAAAATGCATTAGCGGACGTGTACTGCATTCTGCATGTATATTATTATGATTACTTTGTGCGTTTTTTTTTTTGCTTCAAGTTTCCACTAAATGCTTCCAGCTCGTCTGTATATTCGAATTTCATTTTACTATCTACCATTTAGCTACTTGCAAACATAGTTTATTATTCTAGACGTCATTCATTTTTGTGCCGATAAAAGCTATATACAGAACGCTACATTATCATGACCACTTTATGGTATCATTGCAATCGGTAATGTCATTGTTGTTTCCCTGATACTAGGTCGACGAGACAAACCACAAGAGGCTTGGTATATTAACGGACTCCTGCTGCCAGAAATCTATGTGGTCCGCAATTTAAATTACACTTTTGGTAAGTAAACCAGGAGTAAAAAATATCCCGCATCATTACAAACCAAAAATGTTTTCCCAAGTCAAAGTAATATGACATGATAATAGTATAAATACGTTCATATAAATGATCAAAGGGAATATGATATGGACTCCTGCAACAATAAATTCCAAGGTAAATTGCTTCTTCGAGTGGAGAAAGGATTTCCTTGAAAATCTCTCTCTACTTCAAAATGATTTGTGCAAATCCAAAGGAAAAAGCCCACATTATTTGTAGAAAGATATAGAATATGTACAAAGCGTTTCTACATTTACTGTTCTCATCTCCAATTTTATCTGTTTGTTTCATTTTCTATTTGTTTTCATGCACTTCTCTCGGCTCTCACTCTACTCTGGTTTCGTGGTCGTCGTCATCATTTTTTTGCACATATTGACATATCCGACATACAGTCATTCAAGGTGGCGACAACCCAGATGTAGCTTCCGACTACAACCCGTTTTATATCACGGATGATCCAGAAGGTGGTCATGAAGCAAAGTCCTTGATTGAAAGACAGGTTAGCCATATGGTATAGTTTTTTTACTCTCTCTTTCCGCTTTTCTTTTTCTTCTTGTTTAACTGGCCAGCCCTTTTATCCGATTTTACGATGGAAGTAAAAGAAGAAAAGTCAGCCGATTTTCGGCTTCTACATTTTTACGACTTTTCTCCAGCTGTCTCCCTCTTTGGCCTTTCTACTCCTGATCATATAAGTTTTGTGGAACTACAGAAGAGAGAATCCTAATGTGCGATCTGTTGCAAGTTAGTTATGAAATGGGCTTGTTCTTGCGATATATATATATTCCAGCTCTCACAGTAAATATCACACAAACACAATGTAAGCCCCTTTCTACGTCATCTCTACACTTGTACGTGCATTTATAACTGACAAAATAAATTTCCTTGGCTTCTCTGCGAAGCTCGTGAAAAAAATTAGATGCCCATTATCTTTTGCCATGACCTTTGCAAAGCATTACAACTGAGGCGTAGCAAAAAAGGAAACAAGCTGCAAACCATTTGCCGCATAATAAGTTTCGTTACGTTGGTGCTGCTAGCAATAATGATTACTACACAGCAGCGCCACTGCAAAATTTCTCGTCTGTCTTAATCTTTTTGTTTCATCATCAAACCATTTTACTCTCACAAACCAGAATGAACTAATACCTTGACTTAACTAGACCAGTTTACATTCACAGCCATCCTCCTGTAAGCCGAATAATTCTGTTGCTGCTTTCACCAGAGATAATAGCTTTCATTTTCTGCCTGTATCATTATTATTACTAAGCCAATGACTTCTAATATTCAGCTACTGCAGAGATGAAATGAAAAAGAAACAGAAAGAGAGAGATAAACACACAATATATTATGCACATATTGTATTATTTACGCTATTTCGTTGTCTCTGTACTGACCCCAATTACCGCGTACCAGTAACAATTACTTGCTAGTCCGTTTATGTTTCTTTCTTATAGAATGCTGGTCTTATAGCTTCAAGAATAGTTATGACTTTTTAAAAGCCTTAACGTTTGATATAACTGTTAATCCGGTCAAAACGTAAGTGTACGAACGTTTTGGAACGCTTAGTTCTTTGGAAAGGTTTGGGATGGATGCATCCTCCCTAGAAGTCGCAATTTACGATAAATATTGAATTTCTTAGACCTTCGGAATAGGCTCTCTGCTCAAGTTAGCTACTTTCTGGGAACATTTTCATTAATTTAAGTACCAAAACAAGGAATGATGTAGCTTAGCTGGAGAGTGATCAAGCCGTGATAATGGATTTTCCACCCCCTTTGCCCCTTCCTTCATTTGAAGTAATGCTATCCACCAAACGACATTACATTAACTGCGTCTGTGCTTTAATGTATCTGAGCGTAGTGCTATCATTGACTCTGCTTTAATTCAAGGCGTTACTCGTCATTCCACTAACACACGCGTAGGTCGACAACTAACCCAATCTCGGCTGGGTCTTCGCGTAATGAACTTTCCTCAAGATTAATGTGCCCAAATAAATTACCATTTTAGCGAGTAATATCTAATCCGAAATCCTCGCTTTTCTTCTCTGCCAGTACTAATAGTAACTTTTAGTTTCGATGAGTTTTTGGTGTCTGTTAGAAACCTATATTTTTTTACCTTTCACTTAACGAGATGCATTTTGCTTTATGTATACTTTATGCACACGGAAACAGACGCCTATAGCACATTTAAAAGCTTGAAGACAATGCGCACACACCATCCCTGGCGCCACACATAAAGCACAACAATTTAATCCACAAACTACATCTTTACAGCATCAACCATTCCAGACCTATATTTTGTGGTGCATATTATTTAAAGGACCTTTCATAAAATCATAAATGAGCTTTGCTTTCAATGAAACCCTCACTCCAATTTCCTTTCAAAAAATCTAAAGTATGACCGTTTGGACAAATATTACCAAACATGTACTCATGCCTTTCTTTTTCAGAGCTTGCATTTATCTACACTATGAAAACATTGAAAGTAAAGCTTTAGAGTAACATCTTCGAGTAGTCTGCCATGCCTTTACATTTAATACATTTTTTCTTCACGAATATAGATACGCAATACGTGTCTTGCTCGCTTAACTTCAAGCTGTAATTCTCGGTTTTGTTGCCTTTTATCTATATTCATACGGCTCACAAGCATATCGTTTCCTTTCTCTTTTAAACTATTTTTTAAACCCTACATGTACAATGCAATAATAATGATGATGATGATCACTCTGGCTTTGCCTTTTCATCCTTTTCCTCCCTCATTCTTCTCGTCTTTTCGTCTCGGGTTATTTCCATCGTTTTTCTGCAACAAAAAATGTAACACTATGTGCAGTGATGCTGATGGCAGTGGTGGCGAAAGCGAGAAAAAAGAGCAAGCAAGCAAGAGTAAATGTTAGATTGACAGTGAAGCATTAAAATGTGCTGAGCTTATAAGACGCATCTATCATCGCTGATAAGTAAGTAAGTTGCTATGGAATTGGGAAGACGATGCAGGAAAAAAGCTAAAATGTTAAATGTTAGCGGTACATACGAACTTACTTTCTCTCGCTCTCACTCACACACTAACACGTTTGACTTGGCAAACTTACTCACAAGACCGTAGAAAGTTGTTTAAGTGTATCGCTGTCTCTCTATTTCACTCTTTTTGTATTTTGTCCAAGTATTCGGCATATATTTTATGTCGAAAACCGTGGGCACTACTTGCATAGTACAGTGTCTGTTTTTTTCCAAAGAGGATGATGTTATTAAGGGGGAAAATGAAATGGAGAACGCTAGCGTATGATTTTCCTGTACTAGGATTGCAAAAATATAACCTACTACCACACCATACTTTGCGTTCTTCGCGAGTGAGCAAATCGGTAATGGGAAGTGGCTGGTTCATGGTTGAGTTTATTGGTGAAGCCTGCTCGTGAGTGAGTGAATGCTGCAATACATGTCAGTTGTCTACACATTTTACGTTCTCTGCTCTTTCTTTCTACTCGCTTTCCCCATCCCCCAGTTCCACCAACACATCACTTTTCTTGCCCATCGCAGTATTTTATAATGATAATAGCAATAATAATAGGAGTATGGAACTTTTATACACTTTTTACAATTTGTCCCATTTTTCTAATGCACACGGGCTGAAAATGGTAACGCTTAGTTGCAATTTGCTTTCTGCGCTGCAAAAATACATAACGTTTTAAAGGAAGAAAGGATTGCAAAAAATAAAGTGTATTGAATTCAGCAAAACGGACTAGTATACTCCAATAAGTAGTCAGGTACACAATCAGCTCTCTCAGAAAGGAGATAAGGAATGACAAGGGTATTATTCAAGGGGTAAAATGGACACGATTCTAGGGTGTGGTACCAACACGCTATGACTGAATGGAATTGACTGGTAATGCTAGAACTGGGAATGATGCATGAACAAAAATTTATGACGACAGAGAATGCAAATGGATGTTTTAAAGTAATAGGATGCTGTATCATTGCTATATCTAGTGTTTTCTCGTCTTTTTGTGCTTGTGTTGGGATTTGTTGGTAGTCATTTTTATGAATAAACACAGATTTCTATAATGTGTATGCACTTTTATATTTGCGTTTCCTGTACAGGGTGCGAAAATATACGCCGGAGTTGAATCTGACTCTAGAGGAAGAAACATAGCTACCGCCGTGGGAAAATTGTGCCGATGGCTAGAAAACGGAAATCAGCCTGCTGATTTTTTCCAGTCGTATGCCGCCTACCAACGCTCTCTTTTCCTCAACTGTGACAAAGGGCATTCGGGTAGGTTTGATAGTAATAATACCGTAAGCTCACATGTGAAGAAGTATGTACATCAATGTGTGAGAAGTGAGAACATGTGTGCTTTTACTCCTGTTAACAAGGAATTCCCATTAACTCTATCTGGATGATGTTTCACGCGGAGATTATTCTTTGCTGCATCAGATACGACGATGACACATATTATTTCATTTACACACTGTATTTCATATTAATTTGTTTCGTTATTCTACTAATATCATAACTGATATGCCAAACGCAATAGTCAAACCTTTCACAACATTAATCTTCTTTGTGTATGAAACTAGATGTCTCAGAATATAGCATCAATTTTGAGGTTATGAGTGCTTCATTTTTATTTCCTTATTTGCCTAAGGTGAAAAACCATTGTCGACAATAAATAAACTGACAGGAAGTGAATGCGCTTTGATTAGATATTTTTTCTTTCGTGTCTGATGTTCCACAAACTCAGCATTGTATACTTGTGTTTACTTTTTAGGAAGCGTACCACAATCCGAACTTTGTGTTGTAAGAATCGTAGATTTCTGTACATTCGCATTTATTTTGGGTTTTTGTGGGCTCATTTTATGATGGGCTATTTATTTGTCTTGTACATGGCGTTTCAGATTTGAGACTAGAGGAAGTATGTTGTAAAATACTCATACTCTCTCGCTTTCTTGGGGGATTGCGTCAGAATCGATAAAATATTTGAAAATTGGATGTAATATAGATAGAATTCTATTGAAGAAAATGAAAAAAGACAAATTGACAAGAGAATGCAAGCACAGTGTTTGTATAAATGTATGCTGCAGTAACATGGGAAAAGTTTGCAGTCTTCATGAAAAGAGAATTTCGATTGGTATTCATTCTCTATTCATTGTTTCATTTAGACAAATTTGATTTTCAATTTTTGGAGAGAACCCAACAGCCAATCCATAAAAATATTATTACCAATACGATGCAAGTTTGTTGGTTTTCAGGAATCGAACAACAGCAGCCAATAACACACGCAAAAATAACAAAATCAGGTCTTGTATGACTTCTTGAAGCTAATTTTATGATTTTTTAAAAATGCAAATAGGTATTCTTCATTTTACCCCAACCAGGGACACCCCCGATCTGCTTTACTATCAGGTAATTAATTAACTTATGTATTTTTAGAACAGCGTGCAATTTTCTATGCTTGTGTTTAAAGATTTAAAATGAGAGATCGTTATCAAGCTATATCGCACGCTTGACTGACTAGTTTGAAACGAAGTATGGATTAAACTTTCTCGGTCTTTAGAAATAAGTTTATTGTTCCATACTTTGTTGGTAGATGTTTATGATTCATGTTTTAGATTGACTCTGGTAGTATCAATTTCATTTACGCAGTGGATTGTTGTTAAGGAGCGTATTTATGCCAAGTAAACATTAGTATAAGGTTACACGTGGAGATTTTACTTCTATATAGGCGAATAACGAGTCTAGTTTTTATGTCTTAACAGTTTTGTTGATGTGTGTAATAATTTTAGCATTATTTGAGATGGTAAAGATGAAACTTGATGACCAAAGTTCCTTTCACATGAATAAAATTGGTTTACGAAGCTTCCTTCATAAAACAGTGTGCAGTTGGCGTGCATCATTGAATACTTGTTATAAATATGTTTTATGTGTTTTCAAACTTCCATTTATTTTGTGAAAGTATTTTTGTCGTTGTCAATAATGTTCAAGAGTAAGCAGTAAATGAATCTTCTCATCTTTTCCCAAAAACAACTTTCGATCATTATCACAGTCAACTGCACAGACATTCTACCTCACCAGTACAAGGGCTTGGAAATGGGAAGAATAGCATGCAAATTGCAAACAGAGTTGGGTTTTACCCAATTATAGCTCGTGGTACAGATAAACAGATGTCCGCAAAATTAATTTTAATGCCTGATGGAATGCGTTGCGTGCTCATTTAAATAAGTTCAATAAAAACTTCGAATGCAACGAAAGCAATTTTGACAGATTTCCTGATAAAATGTTATTGAAAAGATAAAATTTTCATCTGGTTAACTTTCTCTTTTACACACAAAAATCTGAGCAATATAGAATTGATAATATTTAAAAAAGGGTTTCATCAAAGAGAGCTGTAATATTTATTTGCATTACTGATTCTTACTTCCATATAATTGTACATTCATTGATAGGAAATTACAATTTCCAAACTTTGTTACTGGAGCCATTTGGGTGATTAACAAATGCAATGAAAAGTTTGAATGCAAAGTCGTCCACTGCTTGCACAAAGGTTGTCATTTTTCATATAGACTATAGCAAACAAAGTCCTATCAAACTCTATCTGCACAAGTTATTTTTTGTTATTTATTAAAATAAATGTTAGATTCCATGAGTGTGGATGGATTGGAAGACTTGATCACGTCAAAGTCACAGATATTCTTCATAATATTCTATCACTTTTGTGAATATGCAGGACATTGCAGGATATCACGTATAACATAGTTTTCGCACACGCTGTTGATTAACAAATCAAAAAGTGAAGAGAGCTGTGTTGGTTTTTGTCATGCTGTCTCAGTATTCAATTTGAACTAGCAAAATTCGGTCACTCATAATGACCAAATTATGCACTGTCAGATACTGTAATAATCATCCCATTTTATGTTCCATAAATTTGAATTTGCTCTAGTCATACACGAAGAAACATCTGGGATGGAAAATTCACGTTGTGGACCACTGCCAAGCCCCATCAGAATCTAAGGTGGACTCCGTGCAGGTGGAACAGGACGAAAAACAGTCTGCCGCCAGAGTAACCACCGCTGAGACAAATGAAAGTGGAGGGACACCTATCACACAACAACATGAATCCCAACTTAAACTGCTCAACCAACAATCCAGGAATCCTGATCAGAGACCAGGGGAAACTGTCAATCACCCATCCACTCTAGTTGCTCCTCTTTTGTCCATTGGGGGAGACTCAAAAACAATTTTGTACGAGAAACGTATCTCCAATTTCCGCTTTCACCAGTTGACTGATGCTTCCACTTATTCTATTTAACGAACTGACTTTTTTATATATTTGTGTGCAAAACATCTAGAAATAGTCCAGGTGCTCCTATCATTTCCCCAATTTCCGGAATAGGCTCAGGTCGTCCTATTGAAAACGCCTACCTCTTTGCAGCCGGCTCAAACCCAACAGGAATGCCCCCCTTGAGCCTACCAAGTAATTTGAAGGCTTCGCAGTTTGTTCAGCAGCAGCAGCAGCAGCAACCACAACAGCAAATCTCTTCTATCATTTCATTGGACCCGAGCAGAATTGTAATTAATACGAAACCTGTCGTATGTGCTTGTTCTCACAATGTCTAATATTAATGCTATTTTACTTGTCGCGACAATATGAAAGTATTTTGTGTGATGGTTGCCACCTGAGGAAATGCTTCATTGTCGAAGGGAAATGAGCTGATGCCTATTTATTTTATTTTATTTACTTTTATGTGTCGCTGTTGTTAAAATGACTGATGATTAATAGGATGCCAACGGCGTTCCGGTAGCCCACCATGGAATTACACAATATGCTCAGCTTCAAGGTCACACTGTGGTATCAATGCCAACTCAACCGGACGCTTTTCATTTCCCTCATCATTCTCACCATCCTAACAATGCTGCATTTTTCCAAGTCGCCATGAATGGAGTCGGTGGAGCAGGTGCTGGTGAAAGTTCCAGTTCCGTATCTGGAAATCGTGTTCAAACGGCAGGAGCAGCATTCACCGCACCAACATTTCAGCTACCAGGACCACTTACGGAGGGACATTTTATGAGAAGAACTGGTCCACAACAACAGCAACCATCACAACAATTTTCACAATCTATGCTTACCCAACAGCAGTCTCAACAAGGGCTGCCTATGAATCAGTTCAAATTCGCGAAGGTGGTTAGTGATCGCTCAGAAATGTTACCAGAATATTTCATGGGAACTAATCGAGCTCCACTTTTATCCCACTCCATTCGATATGATGGTATCCCAATGAACTCAATTGTGTACGCTACTACGGGCTCCCCAATCGCCAGGGTGACCGGGAATCCAATCACATCCTTCCTAGTGGCTCAACAACATCAGCATGCGGACAAACCTCAGCTTCATCCTCATCACCCCCAGTTCTCCGAATTGGCTTCAGCCTCCACAGGACAAAGCCCACTCGTACGCATTCGCTCAGAAATAGGAGCACCCAATGGAGGTGTTATGGAAACCGTAAAATATTTAGAAATTCCTAGTTCAGCAGCAGCAGCAGCAACTCACAATATTCATATTATGGATTCCACTCAAGGTTCAAGAATTGCCCCAGGAGCAGCACCATCACCAACCTGGACGCAAACAAGAAATCTTCCAAAACGAGAACAGAAGCATCCGTACTTTATCCCTGCAAAAGAATCTCTTCATCATTCCTCTCGTCTCAATAGGCAAAGCACTCGAGCGACTCTAAAAAACTTTGGTGGAAGCATCACCGGTCGAGAAATACGGGCAAACGATAACCTATATGAAACGGAGAAGATGGATGAGCCCACCAACTCTCATCTTCAATCCTCTATCCAGGTGCGCCCAAATAATAAAGGGATCAAGACAATCCCTTTCTCTCTCTCTCTCTCTTTTCTCTGTCAAATCAACTTATATTCTATATTCTAGCATTTATGTGTTTCTCTCATCTTTGTGAGGCTCTATTTTACTGCGCTCTTTCTATAACGCATCCACCCTTTTAACTCTATTTTCAACTCTATTATGTAGCCTTCTTTATATTCATTTCCCAGAATACAAAAATACTGAATAAAAGAGATCATCATAATCATACACACACTTGGTAGGCAGTGCTTGTGTAGGTATCATGCAAAAATAATATTTCTTCTCCTTGTTTCCTTAACTGCTGTACGACAGTTTTTACGCTAATGCACAGAAAATATTTTCTTCTATATCATCTTGCTACCCGACTTTGTATATTTAGGAAGATTTACTCCGTGAACATAAATTCACTTTTACAACTCCATTTTCCCTCTTATCTAACATCTTATAACTTTCACCAGTATCAAGTTTATTTACTTATATTACCCATATATGTACTTTCTACATTATGTTTTTAAACCAAGCTAAAAAAATTCTAGCGTATGGCTTTCAATGCGTACTGTTATGTTTATTGCTATATCGTCATACGGAAAAAGTGAAATTGACATGAAATCCATGGAATTTCTCTAGAGATCAGGACCAGGAGGAGTGGTACCTGAAGGGGTACTAGACAAGCAAGGAACGTCATCATCTTCAAGAGCAGCGGAAGAATTGACGCACACGGTGACGAATGGCCGTAATGATAATACAACTGCCGACGTCCCTCTGCTGACACCCAGTAGCAAATGTAATGCTTCTTCAGAGGATACTTCAACTTGTAAAGTTATTCCTGGGAGCGACGACAACGGCGACAAGACAGCTCCATTCCAGTTTAATGAACAAATTAAAAAACAGCAACCTCTTCAAGACTCAGCTTCCACTTCGAAACCGGACAACACGACAACGATTGCTAGTACCCTAGTGACAGATAAAGGAGGACAACAGCAGCAGACTTCTCAAGACGAGCAGCCGGATTTTATTGAGACTTCAAGTACTCAAGTAAGAAAGCATATTTTCCTTTAATGTTCTCCATGCATGCATAACCAATAGTAATTCAGATACTGAGTCTACTAGTACAGGTCGTACTAGATAATTACATTTCATATTATGTCCAAACAGTCCAGTAATGCAATGGGAGCACCATATGATAACCCAAGCATATGCAAATTTAAAACTAAAAAATACTTTCATGAAAAAACGCGAGTGATATATTTGGATGGTAACCGGAAGCTTGTGAATTTAAAAGAGGATATGCAAATGCTACATTTGTTGTGATGGCGAAGCACTTTCTGCAACGAAATGAGATTTTGTGGAATATACGAAATTATGTACTACAACAACAATTAGCTTTACTCAGGTGTGCATCTGTAAAAATTGCTTTCGAAGAATGACAAGACACCGCAGTAGTACTTTTATGATTTTATGACTCAAGAGTAGAGGTAAAAGTAGAGCAGTCGTTTTTAAGCAAATTGCTTTTTAGCAGTAGCTCACTGGAGTAGTGTGTAGTTTGGCTAATTGAATAAAATTTTGATTTAAACGCCCACGCTGAGTGCTTTTACCCCGTTTTCACACGTTCTCCAGTAATGACGATGCAGGGTTGTAATCACAGGTTCTCTTTAGGACTAGCATATGATCTTGATTACCGCACTATTCTACCCTATGATACTATCTCGAGCTAGTGCTTCAAATTTTGTTTCGGTGAACACTAATTTAATTGCCTATTAGTGCTCTAAGCAATGTTTTCATCCGAAGCTGCACTACGTATTTAAATGATAAAAGTGTTTTTCGTGAAACGTATGTGACGCAAAACAAGAGCACCAAGCATGAAAGTGCCAGAAGAAAGTCATGCCTGAGAAAGCTTTTTAGCTAGCAAGTTTATGTAGCCAAAAGGCTAAAACATGGAATTTTCATTCTTTCACCATCAGAAACCGACACTGAAAATTTATCAGACTTAAAGTAAGTGTACAACTTACATACACCTGCCTTATAAGCTATAATAAGCATGTTACCCTTGTTTGAAGAAAGTCGTCCCTAGAGGCGTGACGTTACCAACAAATTTTGGAGTGAATTGTTCAAACGCTTTTCTCAACGGTAGAGTTATATCAAGCATGCTTACACAGTTACAAAATAACACTTAATTGCGTTGTTTAACGGTTTGCATCAAATGTTAACAATGATTGCTATTTTCAAAGTATTTACTTACCCACATAAGACAGTGCGTAAAAGTACATACGTCGCATCTTCATAGCACTACCAGTGGTTCTATTTGTGGTACATTGTTTATGATTTTATCTTACGCTTGCCTGGCCATGTGCCCCCGTACGAGTACTTTCAAAATATATGATGTAGTTATTTAATTTACAGTAGTTTCAATTTAGTTCACAGGCTCCTGAATATACATAAAATTAAGCCTATGTAATAATGACTATAATTTGTATTCTAGCTTCATTTCACTTTGGTAGATATATGTATCAGTATGTACACAGTCAGTAAGATATATTAGATATATTATAGTATAGTATATTACATATTGTATGTAGATGGTAAAGAGTATATTGTATGTGAATTTGTGCTACCAATAAGCGACAGACAATTTGAGTTGAGTTGTGTGGTTTGCATGATTTTATTGGGGTACTACGAGAAATTGGCATGTTATTTTAAAAGTGTAAAGCTGTGCATCTTTTGCACACATTACAGAGTTTAGACATAGAGACATAGACATTTTTATATATTCGTTAGTAAGAGTACTAATTGCTACTCTGCAGTGCAGTATGCAGAATACTGTGTTGGCAGATATCTTGGTTTGGTAGTAATAAAATTACTTTTTCGTATTTGTATTTCGTAACAAGCTAATTGAATTATAAAACCAAAGTATAGATAATTTGCATTTTCTCAGCTTTGCTACTAGTATCGTTGTGCGAATTTGTTAGTTTATTACTGTAACAAATACAATGCCAAGTAAGTGATATTATTATTAGTATCACTATATATTCGTTTCTTTTATCTTTTCCATCTCTGCCGCAGCGAAAACCACAAGCCCCACCTTGCTTCCCTGACTTTCACTCCGACTTTGACAGTGTAGCGTCAGAATTAGATTTTTGTGTAGCATCAGGGGGGTAGGGTGATGTGGTAAGTAATTAAATTTAATCATTAGAATGTATATATATTCATGCATGGATTTTTCCTCTTGTTGCCTTATCTATCAAACTTGGAACTAATTTTCCCGTATCTATGTATACATATTGTATGCACGCACACAAGGTGATATGCAAAAGTTAGTGCCGGGCTCCTACCGTTATTACCAAATATTCTGCAAACTATTCAGTAGATAATTTGTCCACGTAAGTTGCTCTTCTAAAAATACCTTTCTCTGCTGAACTTAAACTTAATTTGTGTTTGTGTTTATAGTGTAAACCAATTTGTTTGGCTCCACTTTAAAAACTAGTGGATACATGAAAATCTTTAGAACACTTGTACATACAAATTCTATCTATTGGAGTGTCGCAAGTATAATGTAAAAGTTGGAGGTAGTCCCCTTCACTCTCCTAATTCTTCTATAAAGTAAATGGCCTTTCGTTTTTGGCACGTAAAGTCTCTTTTTTACATCTACTGCATTTATGTTTTTATTTATTAATGATAATAGCATTCCATTCCCATACGAGATAAGTATACACACTCCATAAACATCAATTCATCATGTCATCATGCCTTCTTTATTAATGTCACGTTCATCATTATTAATTATCATCTTGATCGTTGTTCTCCATGCCAATCCTGCGTCGTCGTCATCTCGCCACCATGCACTTCATTGTTGTTGCTGCCATTCAATATCCCCTTCTCTTTCTTCCATTCAACAATTATCGAATACACTAGTCGACATGTATCAGCAACACGATCGCTCCCATTGTGATTATCATCATCAATTTTGTTGCCTCTGATCACTTTTATACACAACGGTGAAGTTAAATAGACTATTTAACACAGCAAGCTAAATATAGGAGAATGGTTGGACTTTAATGAAAGTAGCCCTTCCTTGTTTCCACTATACATCTAGTTGGAAATACCACACACATCAATTTTCTCCTCACTGTCATGGCAAAAGGACATTTTGTTTTTCTTCTGGCGTGTCTTGCTCTACTTGTTCTCTTGTCTATTACCAGAGCCTGGCTCTCTTTCTTTAGGATCATAATAATCAGCACTACTTCTTTTCCTTCTCTGTCAAGAATAATATCAGCTGAACCTCATCATCTTCAGCGTTCTACTGAGATATTACTGATATAGCACAAAAATGATGATGATAATGACACTACCTCACTCACTCACAGTCACTATCGCAGATTCGTATTAGTAGGGAATTTTTGCGTGGTAAAAACTGGGCTCTTTCTTTCTCTCTTAGCCTTTGCTAGAAGAAGTAAATAGAAGAAAGCTCTTTTTTGTTCATTCTCTTTGCTTCATTGATCGTCATCATGATCAAGATCATGAAAAAAGTTAGCTCTCATGTTGTACAAAGGTATTTCGATCTGGGGAAAAGTATGGGCAAAACTAGCGTGTAAAGCGCAAAATGAGAGAAGAATAGAGGCTGTAACAGTGGTGCAGTAGGTATTAGGGGAAAGTAATAGGGAAATCCATAGGGGTTCTTTTCTTCTAGTGGTGCTAGTAGACTTGTACTTGTATTGTGTACACAATGCAGGAGCCATGGTGGTGATGGTGCTACCAGTTTAGGATATCATAGAAGAAAGCAAACGATAGTGAGAAAAAGAGAAAGTGGAAAAAAGAACAATAACAACTAACAAGGACTACTACAATATTACTCAAGAGGAATAGCAGTGTGCACGTAGAAGGTATAAAAATTGATGGGAGCACATGAGACGGTTGAAGTCTATACGCTTTGTAAGGTACATATTATTTAATTTTTTTGCAAAAATGTACATGCATTCTAGATGCATGCATAATATTACAACATTTAGGTAGGTAGATCCTTCTCTCCGCTTTTTCCATCCAAGTAATATTTATAGTCCCACAGGTATTGATTTTGAGTCATGTTCTCTTGATCACCAGGCTTTGTCGAGATCTTATCACCAGGAAAATTAAACCCTCTCGCTTTGTACATGAGTGTATGTGTGAGTATGGATATATGAGATGGTTTTTGTATGTGTGCAGCTTTAAGCCGTGTTACTATTTCTTCCACTATTAAAAACGCTATAATATAGTAAACATCAAACCACCACTTACTTTCCTCCCTTTGCTGAGCTCAGTTGGTGCACTCCCATTTCCCTTTTACTATTACTTTGATGGTGGTGGCGGAGGGCTTGGTCTAGGCCTCTTTAAGAAAAAAGGGAGAGTATATATTTGGGCTAACGCTAGCAGCATTTCATTGAATTTTCTGTGGTAGTAGCATGGGCAGCAAAGGAGAGAGAAAAAAGTGCACACGAAAGTGATTTGGCGTTGTGATTTGCAAGTTATATGGCCTTTTTGTCTCTCTTTCCATTTCTTCTCCTCATTGCCACTCTTTCCATTTCTTCTCCTCATTGCCACTCTTTCCCATTCATTGCGTTCTTTCTCAAATTTTCATCATCACCACAACAGTGAGTACCCAACACACACGCTCATAAAATGAAGAAAAAACAGGAAAAAAACAGAGAAAACACAGGATCAAGCAATTTGGTTGCAACAGTCTTTTTAAAATGGCAATTGGTTCAAGTCAAGCTAAATGGAATACTTAATGGAGGACCAACTCTGGCAAGACTACAAAAGTGGAAAAACACAAACACTGTAAAATATGCTAGGAAACTCCATAGTTTTGCATACAAATCTGTCCATCCGTCTGAATACAGCAGGTTAAAATACGGTAAAAGTTCCTTGAAATGATTTTGTATGTGGCAGTTTATCTGATGTTACTTATTTCGGTTTAGAATTCCCCCTATATTGTATGTACTACTTGCTATTTTCATATGTGAATTACTCTGGTTGAAACTGGAGATTGTTACTTCTTCTAATATTACGAATGCTCTTTTTGTCCCAGTTACGCTGACTGATTGCCATTGTTGCTTCGAACAAGCCAGCAACTTGTTTTCCACTTTTGTTCAATTTTAGTTGTAGGTTTTCTGCATTCCACACCAGTAGAACCATTTAACGAATGTTAAAAATCACGACATTGAGTCGTTCTTTCACCAAAATCTGGCCTGTAAGTTTTGGGCTTGAGAGTATGAAACTAGTCGTTATATTTTATGCATATATCTTCCGCTTTTGGTTGAATAATCTGGTTACGTATATATAACTTCTCTTGGGAGAGCATAGACATTTTCCAGTTCCTAGTAAAGTTAGACGAATTGACTGAATCCAGAGAAATATGAGAAAGTGTGTAAAAGACATACCTAAACTGAATATGTACAACAACACAACAATACTTACTTGCTCATTGAAGGCGAAACGAAACACGTTTTTCATTTTGCTGCTACTACACTTCTTCTGCATTCGATGCTTTTGCTGTTGTTTCTGTAGTATAGAATTTGGTCATATTATGCGGCTGTTGCTATTGTTATTATTATTATTATTAATATTCTATGAGACAAGCACTGATTTCAGTGGAAAAAATCGTTACGGCACGGTGTAAGGTAACAAATTTTTTGAACACAGTTTTATCCTAACCTAATGTATCAACGCTTGCTGTGTTACGCTTTTTCCATCGGACATTAATTTGTATACTTTCTGTTTCATGAGAGTTTTCCGAGTTGGATATACGCCTGTTCATGAAAATAATTTCCTCTCGTCCATTTCTAAAGAACCAAACTTGCCGTGTTTAAACCCTTGAAAGAACTCTTCTCCTTAGCATTTCTTCCTCTCGCTTTACCCCGTTCAACTTCCAGGCATCAATATCAAGAAAATGAACGCATAATAAGCTCCGTAAAACAACTTGTAAGTTAGCATCTTGTAGCATCATTGTTTTAGTTTACGTGCTTATCTCACAAGAAATGGCAATAATATTTCTAATGGACTGTTCAACCAATTGTATATTCCAAAGCAAAATCAACATTATATTACTATGGTAGAATGAGGGAATAGTACTATCACTGTGGATTCTAATGATATTATTATGATGGGAGATGATACGATGCACGAAACTGCTTTTGAGATTTTCTCTGCGACTATGAAAGTTTACTTTCTTATTAAGCGTGCACTCAAACTTTACGTAAAGGAATAATGATAGTTATGATAGGGGACCATGATGTTGTTGCTACTGTCTAGCAATCTCGTGTTGCTTTGATTATCAGTGTTGAAAGGGCATATTTGATGATAATGATAAGAAGATCATGATGATGAGATGATGAGATACGTAGTCGTTTATGAAACGATCGCACAACTGAAAGTAGGTCCATCATCCTCACATACAGTATTTGTTGTGATGAGTACAAATATAGTTTTACGCACCCGCATTTATAGAAAAATATAATAAATATACTCGCCCCCAAGTAGTAGAACTAAACGATTTGAAACTATTATGAGGGCCTTTGCTGTCTGTACTTTCTGGAGTGCTGTGTGTGTATGCGGCTTATTTCATGTTTACCATAATAAAAATACACAGAGGAAACAGCATGTCGTGCAAGTTCATCGTCGAGGAGGACCAGCAAGAGATGAAAGGCTTTCAACTTCTTCTCCAAACTCGAAAGCCTCTCCGACCTTCCTGAGAATTGGACCAATTTCTGGTGTGATGAAGGAAAGTGGCAGCAGCATGAACAACGACAACAACATCACCACCAGCAGCATATATATTGCAAATACTACTCCTACTAATAATAATAACGGTGATGATTATGGGAGTGGTGAAATGATGAAGACAAGGAAAGTGCTCACTAGTTCTTCTGGCAATAGTAATGATACCAGCATGGATGCAACTACAGCAGCAAGCAGCACTTTTACCACTAAACCCAGTATATTTTCAACTACTATTTCTACTAGTAAACCCTTCTTCAGTGGTAGTGATAGTGACGGCGCTGGGGGTAATAACAAGAAAGTCGGGGATATAATATCGAAACCAGTTTATGAAAGTTTTAGTCCGGTCTTTCGCCCTTCTCCATTGGACGTTGATGGATTTAATGTTTCCTTGAACTTTGCAACAAGCCATCTAGCAAAGCACCATAATCATCGTAACCAGAAACCACAACAATACAAGCACGACCATCATCATCGTAGTCGTCAGCTCCAGGTTATTTTTTCATTGTTATTGTTATTATTTCTAGTGTAGTCTTTAGGAGAGCTCATCTTACACGAATATTACAATGGCAATACTAACTCTTCAATTTTATGTCTTCAAGTGGTCTAAGCTGGATAAAAAAATTAATAAGCAAATTGTATGCAACCAAAACTTTTATGTGAAAAACCGTGTCTTCTTAGTTTTTGGGCTTAACAGCTTTGAGGGTAGACCAGATTCAATAAAAAATTATTGTAAACGGTTTTATGCACTTTTCGGAGGCTTAAGATGTGAGCAGAGCAGAGTCTCTGCAAGATTTGTAAAAAATATATGGAGTTTTCTTCAAAAGAAACTGTAGCTGTAGTTTCCAAAGAAATTTCAGGACAATGCTTGCCAGACAGTCACCCTAGTCAGTAGTCACCCATTTTATTCCATCATACAAAAAAAATATGCCTAGTGTTGCATAAGCTGTTTCCTCAATTTTGTACAGTTTACTTCTGCCATTTTATTGGGTAATGGGTGAATTCATAGTCCTTTTCCAAGGTCATGCTAGTAATCATGGCTGAAATTTTTAGGGTTCTGGTCGTAACATGGTATACTCAGAAGGCCCCGCATTTCTCAACCAGCTAAGCATCGCCTCATCATCATCATCATCGGCAACAGCAGCATCATCACCAGCATCCACTTATTTTCCCCTACCCGCACAAGGACTCCAAGGACATCATCTTCCGGACGATGGTTTTATTTCTGCTCCATGGGGAAAACGGAAATTTCGTCAGCATCCTCAATTATTAGTAAATATTGGTAATGAGACGAAATCGTACCTCTCAAAAGTAGTACGTGTATCAGTTCCAGTAGACGTCTACTGTCTGAGTAGTTTCACTTGGCTTGCTAGACTTTGGATAGTAGCTTAGAGTTGAGTAGAGAGATTTAGTAGTGATTTTCTAGAGGAAAAGTATTATTTATTTATTTATAGTACTCCCTCTTGATAGAGTAGTAACCTTTTTGAGTTTAAAAACAAATCCGCTTTCCTTTTTTCTTGCACTAATCCCTTCATCAAATAACGGTATTTTATTGGAGTGAATGGATTCCTCCTTGAAAAAAAGATTGAATGGAATTCCGTTGAAACTTAAAAATAGAGCCTCTCTCTTCATTCTTTCATTTCTACTTTTGTACTTTTCGATTGAGATGCCAGGTGTATAGAGTGACATTATATACTGACGTTCTCTTGTGAATGTACGTTTCATGTGCTTGTACTTGCAACAAACACAATAGGATCAGGAGAAGAAGGAACAGTGTTGCCGACTTTAAAAAGTGAGCAGAGGGAGAAAGTATTTCATCGGTTTACAACGACGCCTTCATTACAATCCTCAAGCAACATCAAAAGCAGCTTCCCTCCGTCATACACATCGTCAACTGGCACCACCGCTCATTTCCACGATGCTATAAAACTTTTTAATTGGCAACGACAGCGTTTCCAACTCCACCATCCTCACCCTCTCAGTTGGCAACAACAGAGACAACTTCCTACCACTCCCTTTCCCCTGTTTCGGATGCCCTCCACCCGACAACGAATTAATTTCAGTGGACAGTCTCCAAATCATCCTGATCATCACAATCAGCAAGGTTCTGTTAGCATGATAACCGCCCGGAACGATCAAGAGAGTGGACTTCTCCACTCTACATCTTCTCCTCCATTTATTTCGACCCCGATATCACCAAGCAAAGTGTCAGCAATGTCAGCACCAGCGGCATCAAATGCCAATCAAGGAGCGAGTGTAAAGATACTCGTGTCAAAAACACAACTTCATACGTTGCCAGATATAGACGGAGATCACCGGAACAAACAATTTGCCAACTCCAGCAGCAGCCGGCCGTTACCACATTTGTCCGTACGATTTGGAGGTAAAGAAGTTAAAACATACAGTTTAGTAGTTAGTCCTACTAATTGTATAAAACCTCGCTATTAATAATAAATACTAATAACTATTGAAACGTAGAAGTAGGTACTGAGCCCGGTTCCAGTTAAAACTTTTCCGGTGCACACACACTCCACTCTCTGGTATGTTCACTCCTGTTGTCGTAGTCTACAAAACAAAATAGCATTTGGTCATATTCTTTAAAAATCGGAGGAGTCTTCAATGTCGTTGTGTCCATCTTGGCTGACAAGGTTCCCTCGCTTCTTTGCCCTTATTATAGTTCATTACTTATTTCCTTCGCTTTTTTTCCGTTGTTGATACATAACCTACAGGAAATTCAATTTTTTGCTGCTCTATCTCTATTTTCCTTTCTCGAGTCAGTCGATTGACTAAATGAGCTCGTTCAAGTAATTTTTCTCATCATTCACGATGACGACTTTGTGTTTTGTGCTTGCTTGCGTTTTTACATTGGCAGAGTCAATCCCGGAAAATGGAACGACGCGACAGTTAACAACAAGAACATCCTCTAGTGCATCTTCAGCATCTCTTGTTGGGCCTCACTCGAAAAGAAAGGCTTCTCTGACACAAGAGCATCTAATCAGAATGGAGAAGGAGTCAGCCTCATCGGCATCATCAAGAAAGAGAAACCTAATCGGGTGGAGTAAGTTTGCAGAGAGAAATTCAACTGATGTGGTGACACCAATAACGGCAACAACCGTATACACAACCGATCTGGTAGGAATATAAATTACTTGATAGTAGCTAGGTATTCCCTGTTGACCATACTTGGTCGGTGGTACAACGAAAGCAATTGGTAATGCAAAATGAAAGCAGTACGATACAACAAACATAATACACGTGACCCTCTCAAATGTATGTGATTGAAGTCTTCGTAACTTATTCATGAATAATTTCCATAGACCAACATTATTACTACCTACTACTGGGTTTCAGTTTGCTAATGGATCTTTTGTCTTGCTTTACCCCATCGGCTTCACAAAACGTGATATATGAATACATACAAATTATACATGATATCATCAAGTGCGTATTTTTATCTACCTTACCACTGAACCAGTCAGTAGTCGATAATCCAGTTGTTCGCATGTAATATTCAATGACAACGATTGGGTGGACAGAGTTGATGTTATGATGTGGGAAAACAATGTACAAACATGTAGAAAGAAGGTACTTTCTGAGTGAACCGTATGGGAATAAAGGTCTGCAATAAAAAATTCAAGAACGAAGCCATCACCGTTTGCAAATAGTGGCAGTATTCTGCGGTTACCGAAATAACTGATACACTTCCCTTTTCATACATTCAAACGTCTATTTGACATCTCGCCAGAGTTGATAAAAATGTGTTTGGAAAATTATTGTGCTGGAATTTCAGTGTGGTTGCAGTAGGTATCCTATTTTCCCTGATTACAACCACGGTGTTATTTTTTATTGAAATGGGAGTAAATTAGAAGGTAAAAGAAAGTGTAACAATTGGTAACAAAAATTAGTATTGTCAGCAATGCGGTAAAGACTTACGAAATAATGTTTTTTGGTGCGACTGTTGTTAAAATTTATACGTTAAAAAAATTAGTGTCAGCTAGGAGGCATGCAAGTATTTTCATGAATGGATAAAAGCTATTTATTTACTCATGTGGTGCGTGTATTTTTACAAGCTCTCTTTTCACCAGCCATAATGGGTATACAGTTATGTATAATAACATCAGGGTACTCTCGCAATTGTGCGCTCTGCCATTAAATGTCTGATAGTCAGGCTGATGGTGACAGACAGGGCAAAATAAAGGCTGAGCGAACACATGCTAATATTTTTTTGGTCAATAGCGTGTCATTATGTTTAAAAGGAACACTACTACGACTGCTTAATCATCAATAATTCATGCAGAATTCCTAACTAGCTCTGCACTTCTGCCACAATACACACTACTCCAATTCAACCCACGATGATGACTCTGACTGCTTATATTTGATCTCATTTCGCCTTTCTATTCATATTCAGTACTTTCGCATTATGATGAGTATAATAATACATAGCATACTCAATGTTTTGCCAAAATAATGGTAACAGTAACAACAATAGCAGCAGCATTGCATGGTAATACAAGATTGGAAACGAAAAACAAAATAAGCTTTCATGCAAAACAAATAAGAGTCTCTTGTATTCATTCTGACTGGTAGTAATTAGCTCCTTTCTTATTATCAACCCACATAGCATTATGAAACGCATAAGCATGATAACGAGATCAAAGTGTAAAGTCAGAAATACTGAATATACATGGCACTTATAGCATGCTAATGACTTGCTTTGATTGGTATTTGTTATAAATTATAATTTATAACTATATATAGGGTGAAATTTATCGATTTTTTATATGAGTGATTATATGAATTTCTAAGCATTGACAAAATTATTAATAATTGAATTATTTCCTTTTTATTGCCTGGTTATTGCAACTTGTGACGCATAGTCCAGACGAGATGATGATGAAACAAACAAAGAGAAAGGCGAAGAAAAGAGCAGGGATGACCGTCCAAAAGCTGGGGAAGGTGGTGAAGAAGAAGTTGGATCACCAGACCCTTTGTCATTAACCCTTCTTACTGATATTTGGCAAACAATTAATCAAGATAATGGGTCTTCAACACCGTCTCAGAAACCACCAAGTGCAGTGCCACCACCCCCACAGTCCTCTCCAAGCAAGTCTGTGGCTACCCCATATCAATCATCCTCCCTATCACAACTCACCTCTTCCTTATCCCCACTACCCCAACGATATGGTTTCCAGCGAGTGCAGGGCAACAGACAAATTCCACCAAGGATTTTCCATCAAGGATCTGTTGGTGTTGGTCCTTTAAGAAGTCGACGTCCACCCTCACACAT
>JAQIXX010000564.1:0-54734 GCA_034700605.1 Willowsia nigromaculata | reverse complement strand
GTGATCATGAATCATGATGCTGATGCATGCCGGTGGTAGTGGTGGTACACGAAAAGGTGTATGCAGCGAGCAACAGCACAGCAATAGTACCGAAGGGAAAATATATTTTTCCATGAAATCAGAAATTGAAATAAATTGATGACGTTGCCAAGCCCTGTGGAACAAAAATTTTTATTTTGTGTTTATCCGATTTTCAGGGTGTCTGAAAAAAACTTTTGGTTCAGTGATTGCAAATTGTTGCTTCATTTTTTCATGACTTTTGAAATCGAAAAATCTTCAGAATAAAACTAAAGGTTTTACAATGCTGGCGTTAACTTTCATTCGATATTGGTGGCTTCGTCCCCGTCTTCAGGATCCCCAAAACATGGCTTCTACGAGCGCCTTGAAAAGCACAAGTATGACATCCCTTCTTGAGCCTCACGATGCCCCACAATTCGATACGATCGAAAACTGGTCAAAGATTTCATACAGCTCTTTGGACCCCATGAGAAAATCAGTGATTGAAATTGAAAAGGCGCTTGCTGAGGGGAAAGACATGATCCTAATAGAACCATCAATTGCAGGTCAACTGTATGCCCACTATGTGTCCTATGGCTGGATCCTCCAAGAAAACACCGTTTTCTTCGGAAGTATTGGTCTATTTGTTTCCTACTTCTTTCCCAAGCTATGGTATATCTACATCCCAGCCTCTTTGTTGGCACTTATCCATTCTTGGATGTACTTCCGGGTTTACAAACATGATCGCTTATCTCAATACCATGCGTACGATGATGACAGACATCCAGTCAGCAACCTACTTACGGCCTTGGTTCTCGGTCAAAGGCCAGAACATTTCCAGTTTGTGCTGAAGAAAAATCGTGTGATCGTTTGGGAAATCATTTCAGAACTGACCATGTACAGCTCAGTCACGTCATCTCTTGTAAGTCTGAAGAGCCTTGAGGGGTCGGTGGTAGGAGATCGTTATATTTCAACTGGAGAGTCGCCCGTTCCCTTGTGGGAACTCCTTTCAATTCCAGCCTACTCGAGTGGATACTTCCAGCCACCGGAGCTGGTACCAGTGGCGTCTGGTAGCTTTTTGCCGGCTGACATTCCAACGGTCAAAAGCTGGTTTGACATGCCGTACTTTAACCTTCGTTTGAAACCAATGAAATTGGATTTGGCTGTCATCATTTGTGGGATAGGAGGCTACTTTGTGTACAAATTGTTTGAGCATTTCTTTGGCTATGGGGATGACGATGAAGCGGATGGGGCAACAAGAGAATGGCTAACAAATCAGTCTATTGCTCCGGCATGTACGTCGAGTAAAAACCGATATTGGGTGGAAGTTTCAGGTGGTGGGCATGAGCCTCAAATGGAGGTGGAGATGCTGTCCACTAAGTCTCTCCGTACAAATGTTCTTCAAGAGCAAGAAGCGAAAATGATAGAGCGAATCTCGAGTCAAGTGCCTTACGGATGGGTGTCTCCTGGTTATCCCAAGAATCATTATGGAATGTTTACATAATTTTTTAATGGGTCTAATATCTGCATCATAATTGTAAAATGCTTACTTAAGTACGAATTCTTTAATTTAGTTTTTATTATGCTTTGTAAATAATGTATGTATTACAATACAAAACTTTATTTTTAAAACTACAACTGCATAAGTTCTAATAAATCATTTGCTGCTTGTCAGTGCTTCACAGATGAGTTTTTAAGAAGACTCTTTGCTTTTGCAACGTTTCCTATCAAGATAAAAAAAATATAACATTAAGATTAAGTATCAGCCCTGTAAAAAATTATACCATAGACGAACTGGGCCATGCATTTATATGCATGTCATAGTGTATCTATGGAATTATATAATATTATGTGCACGCTATCTTATTTTACCTAAACGAATGTGAAGGTAGATTGCTAGTTTGAGAAACTCTGGTGCCAACGGTCGCCCTTCATTTTTAGATATCCAAGCCTGTATCAAGGTTCATAAAAATAAAATTAACAATTACTATAATCATTAGAATCGGCAATCAATGAATGACGAAACTTTCTTGCATAAAATTAGTTAACAGGCATTTTTGAAAAGCCCAGCTTACCCTCAAAACTTCACTAGCTTTATCTAATTCTCCAGAAGAAGCCAAAGCTACAGCTTGATTGTACACTAAAATAGCACGAGCATTGAATTCATCCCCGGGATGCCAGTCTGTAAATGAAAACATTGAATTCCGCAAAAGTTGAATGATTTCATGGTTTTTTTACACATAGACAAAAGTAAATTTAAAATTATGCCAATTACCATTAATTGGTTTTACAGATCCATTGGTTCCACTGGCATTTTGACCCGGCCAGCTGCATTCGCTACCGGCATCGTCCTTTTTATCCTCCCCATCTTGAGCAATGTAAAAGTTCACATCGCAGATATTTTCCTGAAAAAATGCGTCGTGTGCTTTCGCCAGCGAACCATACTTGAAGTATGCTTCTCCCATGTACATTTTGCCCAGATACCTGAATTGTCAAAATCAGATTTTACTTAATGTTTTATGAAGCAAGACAGCAACAATAAACTTAATGCTAGATATATGCGCTTAGAAAAAACTTACTGATAAGCTCCAGGAATATTCTGAAGGGACATTAACTGATGACAACGTTTAATAGCTAAGGGGTAGTTTTCCAATGTCAACAGAACGTATGCTGCAGCACAGAGAATTGCTGCGTGAAGACAATTGATTTCTTGGATATTAAAAATTGGAGTGCTTGGTCGAACGTAGAGGCATCCCTCATTGGCAATAGAATCGGATTCCACCAACCGCAATGCATTTTCCAAGCAGATGTTGGCGTATTCCAAAGTAGGCTGCTCTTTTTCATTTGGGATGTCGGTTCTGGAAAAACAGAGTAAAAACTAACGTTAGCAATGTTTATGACGAGATAGATGGTGTGTTAATATTAGGATCACTTACTTTCCAGTCAGGCTATAAGATTTAGCAGGTTCTACAAAGACGAGCTTCTTTGAAGTTTCATTTCCTTTAAATTCTTTTATCAAGTTCCTCCGCTCAGTGCTTAAGTTTAGATGATTTGAATTATCCTATAAACCAAAAAGCATTATGTGGTTATAAGTAAGTACCAAAAAAGCGTTGTATGGCTCTTTGCATAAAGTTTCTATTAGAAGGAATCGAAATACTTACGCTTTTGTGGATCTGTATGCAACATTCCGCCACCCGAAGCCACAGTCGCGGATTATTATAGTAAAAATTTAAGCACAGGTTCAAATAGCTAAATGCTTCTACTGGACGCTTTAAATTCAGCAATGTTATGCCAAAATTGTACAAGAGTTCCAGCTTCATATTTAACTTCGTAGCGTATAACGGCAGCTTCACTAAAAGAGGAAAACGGAATCTGTGAGCTTGTTTAGTTTTACTACTGAGCTATTAAGCCAAACACAATTTCTGCTTACCCTGATCACGCTTGGAATATTTATCAAATTCATGTGCTGCCTTTTGGAAGGATATTCCTGCAACGGTAGGCTTTCCAGAGTAAAAGTCACAGCATGCCTCGTTGTTTAGCCATATAGCTCGCAACAAATCCCCATATTTTCTGTATTGGTAAAAAACACAATGTTCTATTATCTACAATAATATTATACATATTTAAATAATGAATTTCAGATACTTACAGCAATGCTTGTTCATAAAAGTTTCCTTCTGAGTTGGATTGTTTCACATTCGAAATTATTTTATGTGACTTTTTTACATTTCCTCGCAGGTAGTCGTGGTATGCCTTCAAACAAGTTCCTATATACGCGGTCTATTATCAAATAGAGACAATAAAATATAATGTAACATTTGACATTAGTAATAATAAGCTGTTAGATTATTGTTGCACAAACTCGATAAGTGGGTCCAGTAGATACAAATAGTTGTTTGCACTCTTTCTTCCCGAATTTCAAAGATTTCATACATAAGTGACAGAGAGTTTTGTACTGCTGCAATTTGATTTTGGAGTCATTGTCAAACTACAAAAAAAAAAAGATTTACATTGCATCAATCGTTTACATAAAAATGTTCATTACGATTGTCTTTGAGCATTGTCTTTGTCTTTTACCTTATCATTGGTTTCACTTACTTTGCTATCTGAAGCATTTTGAGTAGGAACCTGCGGAGACTTTGCCTGAGGAGGAGTAGAAATATCTACAGAACCAGGTCGGCACTGTGCTTCATATAGTTCGATTTCGATGAGGGCTCTCTCATATTGCTGCAGTTTAATAAGAACATCTATCAGCAGAAGCTTTGTGCGATTTGTAAGTGGTGCTGTGGAAACAAAATATCAAGACGAACTTTAGTTAAAACACTTATTCTAGTGCACATAGTTAAGTATTAACATCATCAAATGTCATGCAAAGACGCATTATTGAATGAAAGTAATGGAAACATACTCGTAACGTTGCTAAAACTCTTTGATAGCTTTTCCAGAGCAACTAACGCCTTCCGGTAGCGCTTTTGGTGAAAACAAACTACCGCCAGGTTAAACCATAACACAGGATACTGCACGTTTTCCGGCCTGATATTTTCGGGTTCCGGTGAAAGCTTTGCCTGTAACACATTCAATCCAACACATTTATTCCTTAATTTTCGTACTACTTCCTTAGATGGAAACTTTCAAATTGAAACAATACAATTCTCAAAACCAGCAAGAGAATATGTCAAACTTTTTCCTTACATCAGTAAAAGTCTTGGACAATTCCTCAATAAATGTTGCCCAGTCAGTACATGACCGCTGCCGAAATTCTGCCACAGCCAAGTTATGTTTGAAGCGATGATCATTAGGTCGATTGGCCACTATATTTGCCAAGATTTCCGCAGAAGTCTGGAAGTCCTCCTCAGCAAAATGATTAATCGCTGCTTCACAAACTTCTCTTTCCGTCTCTGTAAGCGGTGCAAACTCCTGATCCTCAAACATTTTAATGTTTAATCTCTAATGTCTAATAACGTCAGTACTCTCAAATTCTACAAATATTCAATTCCCATTAGATATATAAATTAAAGTTTAAAGTAGCCTATTCGCAAGTTTCTATTTTCAATTTTGTGAGACTCTGCCGTAGATGTAAACAAACGAACACATCTGCTGACACTTCTCACGAGAGCATCTTTCATTCACCTTCTTTGATCACCAATGCACCCAAAAGTACTTTTTTAAGAGAGCGAGTACATCAACCAGTAGCAAGCATGCACAAGTAGAAATTATTGTAAGCATGTATGCCCATGCATGCCGGAGAACGAGCACAGCACAAGCACAAGGCTCATCGGGGAAAAGTAGAGAGAAAGTGGACAAGGTTGCTTTTGAGCTTTTTCTCCGATGACAATTTGGAAATGTGAGGAAGAAGGAAAAGTGAAAGTTTGTTATCATCCTTTGCTGAAACCGGTGAGCTGATATGAAACTGAATTCACTTTACATTTCGCGTTTCTCCAGACAGATATTTTGTCTTTTTGGTTTATTCTATTACATTGAAAAAAATTTTCACCTTTTCTTGTAGAACCGTGAATTGGTTTTTTCTCCAGAAGTAATTCCATAATATATTTTCAAAAAATAATAATAATGCATTTTAAAATGTTATTATAGCATCATAGAACAACATAGAACATAATGTCACATTACTGTTTTCCACAAGACAATAACTTAATGGAAGCGTGATATACATGATTTTATACCTACACTGTATATAAACTTAACGATTTTATCATAAGAATCAACCAATTAATTATTATAGCAATCATTCATATAGTATATCTGCATTGTTTTGTATGCAATTTATGTTGGTATATTTTTCTGGTTTGTTTTATGCATAAATTGACATAAAAGTGAGACATGTAATATAGACATATCATTTCCTATTTTCAACTACCCGTGAAGAAAATGCTATACTAAACTTCAATACACATATATAGCTTCGTGTTCTCTTATAATAAACTTGTCTGCTAGGTTATATTTTAGCCCAGCAATTAATAATTATCCAATAATAAGTAATACTATATTACACATAAAGACTATAGATATAGCAGAATGTGTGTTCGATGTCAATATATACATATAAATTGTAACATGACACTTCTATTCCTATGTCTATCATGTAATAATTTGCCGAAACATTCCTGCCACACCAGACTACCAGACTTTCATAAAAATATAATCTAATTAATCCATTCCACACCACCACCAGCATCCGTTCAATTTCTACCGACCTACCATGCACTAGTGGTGCGGACGCTGTCAATTTCATTAATGAGGCTTACTCTACACATCACTTGTGGTTGAATGATAATTTGAAGCATAACAACATGAAGAATGTGGTTACTTCATACATAGCACAGCAATTGCTCTTAGTACAGATCTTCTTAGCTGTTAAACTTTTATAATGTACAATAGTACAATGACAATAGACAGATTAAAATATACTATGGAAAATTACAATACCACAACTAATATCAAATTATTTCTTGCCAGCCCTTCCCTTCTCGTAACGGCGATAGTTTGGTTGCTAAAAGTATAATTGGAAGTATCAGAGTGCCCCATATATGTTTCATCATCACCGAATGCTGCCGAATATCTAGTTTTGTTACCCTGGAATTCCTATTAGCTCCCCTCTTTTTCATTTATAAAACCTAATATCTATTAAAGAAATCCCCAATTACTCCAGCGAGCTGCTAGAACTTCTAGACTTATTACTAAACATTACACATGCGTAGGTGAATACCTCGATTAAATTGAATGAAAGAAACACCATTACTGCATGCATTTTTATCATTCCCATAATTTATGCTTCATCACAAAGAACTGTTTTGATGCAGATGTGAGTATAAAACACAAAATATGTAATGATATTATGATATGAGCTGGAACTGTTATGCAAGTAAAAATATGAAGCTTAGCTTTTCCAGTCTGCCAGAGCTCCTGTTGTATTATTATGCTGTTGCATACAATCATGCGTTAAACAAACATGAAACATAACATTTTTGCACTTTTCTCTTTTACCAGCCAGCCTTACACTTTACACTATTATTGCTTGTAAATACCTACTCAATCCAGGCTTTCTTCACTTACCTTTCATATCTCAAATACACCTAAAAGTACAGTCTTGAATGTACTTTCTTTCTCCAGCCACCAGTCATATTCACTTACACCACCACCACTCGTTGCTGCGTTGGTATTTTCTGCCCACAGGAATACATATTTTGGTATATTACCTTTTATGCATACGTACTGCATACATAATACACACATACATCATATCAAATTGGCGTTGATTTCCTTTGAACTCTCTTTGAAAAATCCTTCTCTCTCTCTGGATTCCCAAAAGTCCATAAGTTGCCTTTTACAACATATTTACCTTTATAAAAGAAAGAGATTATTCATTAGACCATATGCTTTCTCCTCAGAAGGGAAGGGAAATTTGTTTGTATAACTTGTGACATTTAAAGTCACAACGGAAACTGAAACAGATGTGTGTGCTTTAATAACTGCTAACAATCCTATAACTGTATAATGTACATCATGAGTTTACGTAACCAAATTGTGTGGGCGGAAGACGACTGCATGTAGCAGTAGATTTTCATGTGACCCTATAGTTCCTCAGAGTCTCTAGGTAACAACGTTATTGCATTTGTGGGTTTAAACATGGAATGTAGGAAACGATCTCTGTGAAAATTTTAATCTTCGAGGAATTCAATTTTAAATACTTCCAATGTCTTAATTTTTCTCGTTTTTTAAATGTGCTGAAGCCAATAACCTTTTGGTGTTGTTTGTAAAAGTTTGTACGAATAAATAATTAATTAATCAAAAGGCTTAAAAAGAAAGTTGTATTCGGTGACAATGGATCGGTCAACAGTGAACAAGTTGCAGCATCAGTATTGGGTGACCAAGCAGACAGTGTATCGCAAGCTTGGCAAGAAAGATGACGAATGCATTGTTGCGTCGGATGCTGAGCTGGATGCAAAGTTGGAGCTCTTTAAATCAACCAGACAAACATCCTCTGCAATGAACAAATTGTTGGACCGCTACCAAGAGAGAATTTGTTGTATGCAGAAAGCTAATGTTCTTTACACTGTCATTTTTTTTACAAGATTACAAATTTTTATTAAGTAATGTATTTTGATTATACGATTATTTAGATTTGGCCCATGAGCAAAATGCTATGGGACGATTTATGAAGGAATTCGGGAAAGCGGACAAGTCTGCCGCTGGTAAAATGATGATCCAAATGGGAAAAAGTTTAATTTATTGCAGTCAACAAGAGATTGGGCTCCGGCCACCTTTGCTACGATTATACCAGGTAAGTCATTGAAAGCATAGTTTGATAAGCAATATAATCCATTAATGCATCCATCAAGTCTCATCCATCAAATTCTGCAAATAAATGTAAACAAAGTTTTCACTTAACTTTCACTTTCACAGGAAGTAGAAACATTTAGAAATAGAGCTGTGGAGGATACGTGGGAAACTGTACATCAAATGGAGAAAAACAGAACGGAATATAGGGCTGCTCTAAACTGGATGAAAAATGTTAGCCAAGAGCTTGACCCGGATATGAATAAGCAAATGGAGAAATTTCGAAACGTATATAACTCCTCTTATGATTTTACAATGACACATATTTCAGGCACATTTTTGTTAGTTTACAAATAAGTTTATCTTTGTGAGCAGGTTCAAACTCATGTGAAGGGAAGTAAAGCGCAATTCGATAAGCTGAAGCTGGCTTGTCTGCAAAAGATTGATTTACTCGCTGCAGCTCGATGTAACATGTTCTCCCATGCTCTTATTCAGTACCAGAATTCGATGCAAAAGATCACAGCGAAAAACGCAAAGATTTTCAACACACTTGCTGCAACTTGTAAAGGTAACAGCGTAAAAGACACTTTGTACATCAATTACTAATTTCTTCTTTTGAAGAGAAAGTGTGTTTAAAAGTCTCTCTTTCTGCAGGTTATCAACACTACGAATTTTCCGTGATAAAAGAATTGGCTGAGCCTGCAACAAAACTAGCAGAAGAGACAGGGTCCAAGGGTAAAGACGAACTTACAGATCAAATTTTGTTTGATTTCAATGATGAGTTGGGAGCAGGGGACGGAGAAAGTAAAACTGACCCAAAGTCCAAAGAAAGTGCTAACCAATCTTCTGAGCAGTCTACCAGTGGAAGCACATCATCAACTGCCAAAAGAACATCAGATTTGGATTTGTTGGATCCTTCAAATGCTTCCCAAATGCTGGAGGATTTACTCAAATTAGATTTGAGCCCGGAAACGGAGAATGCCCAAGACGCTCTCGATCTCGGTTTGGGATTGACGGGAAAAGAAAACGAAGACAACGAAAAAAGCGGCAGTGGTGGCGTTGCGACTGGTTCCCTTATTAACATTGGTTCTTTTAAAAGTAAAGGTATATGGAACATGGCAAAACCGGAAACTATTTACTTGCAATATTTAACTATCTTTCACAGTCATCAGTAATTAAATTTTATGCCCATAAATTATTCTTGATTTGATTAGCGTCTGGCACTAAAAAGGATAAAGAAAAGGACAAAGATTGCAAGGAAAAGGATGTGATGGATCTTCTCTGCTCTGAAGATTTTGAAAGTATACCGTTTGAAACTGAAAGCGATGCTCTTTTGCTACTAAATGAGATTTCTAATGCGAGTCCCCTTATCTCAACACAATCTAACAATGGTACGCCCACTTCGTTGGACAGGAAAAATTAATGATCAGTATATCTATGTAATTATGAAAATACAGATTAATGTACGTTCTTTGCGATTTGACTTATGCAGAGCCATTGATCCCAAGTCTGGATGCTCCTTCAGCGAAACCTGCGTCTTCCACTATGCTACCCCTTAGTAATCTGAAGAAAGCATCAGGGGCGAGCAGCAACCTTCCCACATCTTCAACATTCATGCCTTCCCAACTTCTTGATTTAGGAAATTTAGGGTTGGGCCCAGAAGGTAATAATGATTTCTGTTGGCGAGGAATTGAAATGAAAATAGTACAAGAATTTCGATTTCAAATGTTGAGTTTTTCGTTTCCAGACATGGATTTACTCAGCCTTGACTTATCGACCCCTCAATCTCAACCGACATCACAAGAAACGCAACAACCCAATCGGTCTCCTAGTAACAGTAATTCGGCCAAATCTTGGTATGACTTGTTCGCAGATCTTGACCCTATCGGAAACCCA
This sequence comes from Willowsia nigromaculata, assembly GCA_034700605.1. Lineage (NCBI taxonomy): Eukaryota > Metazoa > Arthropoda > Collembola > Entomobryomorpha > Entomobryidae > Willowsia > Willowsia nigromaculata. The sequence goes on along the minus strand of JAQIXX010000564.1, from coordinate 44,546 downwards.
GACTCTATTCATAACAAGGCGGAGAACGGAACAAAGGAATCAGAGAATCGATACTGCTAATCTACTATAAACATTCAGATTTATAACTTCGCATATTGTTTTGAACTGCTTTTTTGTCACATAAATTTTAATGAGTATTAGTTACATAAAAAGCATACAAAGAGCCGAACTCAAAGCAGAACATTTTTATTGCATGATGCGTATCCATAAGAGCATGGCTTACATACTAAATGCACACGTTTCATTGAAAGTTTTTCCCATATCTACTGTGCATTTATCGCACTTGCAAATTTACATAGCACCCAAGGAATTTTTAATGAAATGTGTAACAATCATAGAATGAATTTCGATGGTTTCGAAAGACAAATAAGCATACAAAGAAACACAAGCAACATCAATGTCAACGTAATTTTAAAATTGTTCATCTAAAATTACGAAAATTTATTGTAAAAAACAGAGATAGCCAATTGGTGAATCATGCAATCCATTCTTATACATAGCGCGATTGAAAAATGCATTTCTAATATTACTATGTCGTATCAGCCCTATTAGCTCATCTAACCTAATTTATCTAATCGTCGATGCACAGAGTATTACATTTATTAATTTATTATGCTTACAGTGAAAAATGATTTAGATAGATCACTATTATTATGTAAAAGAGAGAGGGGACAAAGGCATTACCATACTTTGCCTCCCTGATAATCCCAACTGCTTATATATATACAGCGTACAAGAGTTTTAAAACACAAAAAACACAAAACAATGTCCGGTCCATAAGTCCATCGGTCGCTCAGGCTGAATTTACAGTTTGGCGAAGCAAAGCTATTTACCGCCCACATTTTAACTAATCACCGTAAAGTGTACTTTAGTTTGAGTTTCAACTTCAACAACAATGCTGACACATTATACGTTGAAAGTCGAGAACAAAGGAGGATTGTGTACACATTACGAATGAGAAGTTTTAAAGTATTGCATCTGTCGTTAATCAATTATTTGGAGCCGATTAAACAGACGAAATGCAGTTGCAGCATATGGATGAATTGGGCGTTGTAGTTAATTAGGAGAAAACTGATTTAATGCTGTTTTCACCCTTTACAAAAATGGAAGAAAATAAGTTATTGACTCCGTTTTATGTATTGTCTCTCGTTTTCGTTCCACGAGAAATTGACGAGTTAAAGAACTTACCTATCAAATAGATTTTGATCGCTTGTTGTGATAAGCGAATGCAACAGCTTTTGCACGCCGAGCTCCTTCAGTTTCGCTTGTCTCTCGAGAGACCCTTCCTCCTCTTTCCATGCCAAATTGCTTACACACATCACCGCAGCAGTCTGTAATTTGGGGGAAGAGTGTGACAAGTAGCTGGTAATTTTTTTGAGCACATCATCATTCGTCATGATGAATTCCTTTGCAGAGAAACCATCAGCAATATTGGAAAGCATGCAGAGGGCCTGTTCCTTGGTGTCTGGACCATGGTCACCTTCTAGGATAAGGATGGATGCCTGCATGATTTGCTTTCCATACATTCCCATAATGTGGTCAATGTGGGCGGCACTTGTGAGTAAATTACGAAGCAGTCCCAAGGTCTTCATAACGATATTAGCTTCATCATCTGACAACAAACGGAAAATTTGATCCATTCCGAGTGCTACCAGAATTTGTGACTTTAATCTTTGGTCGGCTTGGAACGCAACATTCTATAAATATGCATACAATTTGCATTGGCACACATCTTTCCATACATTACTAAATTCAACATTTTTATGACGCAACCGTGACTGTACATACCATCAATGCCCAAATACCATTTAAACGAAGCACGACATCCTCATTTCTTGTAAGATTGCATAAAACATCAACCGCCCCCGACTCCAGTATAGGCTCTTTGGAGGGTGAGAATTCAAGAAGTAAATTGCACAATGTGGAGGATGCTACCGCGAGGATGTCTTGTCGACTATTTTGGAGTAGTTTTAGCAGCGGTTTCCATACAGAGTGATCCTATCAACAAAATTTTAATCGCCACTTGGACTCAGTATATAAATGCAATGTAGCAAGCAAATACGTTTGCTACGTTTCTCATAACAAATACCTTGAAAGTAGTTCTTAACTGTTGTACCGAACGAGACAGCGAATGCAAGCATCTCACGGCAGCCAAAGCAATGTCCGGATTTGGTTCATCAAGGCATTCCACGACTCTCTCCATTAGTGGCTCTGTTTCGATAATCCTTTTCCGAATTTGCTCGTCGTTGGCACCAAGCGAAGCAAATGCCTAGAAAATGTTCATAAACGTTCGTTAGGATACCTAATATAGTTTGAAAGTTGAGAGGGTATTTGCTATTTTCAAAAATTGACACATACCTTGAAGGCTGCCTTATACATATCAGCCTGTGACCCAGAAATCGGCTTCAAGAGAGCCACTGGTTTAATGTAATCCGCAAGTGTGGGAATTAGCCTATTCGAAATAGCGGCGATGGCTTGTAGCTCCTTGTCCACTTCAATTAAATATGATAATGTTTCAGCGGCAGCAACTCTTGTCTCAGTGTCATGGTCCTTGGAGCACATCCTTACAAGACATGGTAGCGTCTTCATGCAAACTTTGTCATCTGTTGATGTCAATGCATTTGCACGATGTAGGTAAGTGAAGCAAGTTGCCACTTGAAGCTGCATCTTTGCAGGCTTATCTCGACTCAGTAATGAAACGAGTAGATCCGGAAGTTTTTTCCCGTTATATGTGGCTTCTGCGATGACAGAAGAAACTTGCTCGTTCTTATATGACATCTCTGTCAAACACTTCACTGCTGGCATTTGTACCTTAATACTAGGCAGGACAAGTAATGCTGCCAAGTGTGTCACAACTCCATGATTGGCCAAAGTTATTTGATGATCAGCATTCTGAGGAAGTAGATTAAGATTTAATTAACTGTGGCTCTGAATTGTACGGCCAGACAAAAATGATCAGCTATTTACCGAGCATGCATCACTGAGAATGGAAGAAACAGATATCTTGTTTGCCACAGATTCATTCATAAGTGTAAGCAAATGTCTAATCAAGCCCGGGTCCTCATACAGTACATCTTTGGGCGCAGTCCGATGAGAAAATATGGTCTTCAAACAAGTCAATGCATATTCCACAAGTCTAGGGTCTTCACTGGAAAGTACTGGAAAAGAGGAAATAAATATTTTGAAAGAACGTAGCATAGAGTTTTTCCACTTGCATAGTTTACAATAATTTAACTTAATTACCTCTTATTAAAACTGGGACCGAGCAAGCATCCACTACAGCACTAACATTATCCTCCGTCCCTTTCACCAAAGATCCAAGGACTATGCAAGATTCTCTGCGGATCTCTTCGCTCAACTGAACATCCCCAAGTAAAGTAAGAACTCTTGATAAAATACCATGTTTGATTGCGATTGTTTTTTGGCGATTGCTTCCAATCACCATATTTTTCAAGGTCCTAAAGGAAAAAAAAGGTTTAGAAATATAATTTGTCGCTATGTTAGGGAGCAAGGAGCAAGCCTAATAGAATGAAAGATTTTAGGTAATATTTTATTTTCAAATAAAAGAAGTGTGCCTTACGTGACTGCATGGAGTAGCTTATCTGTGTCATCCGTGAACAGGTCATGAATATACTGCGGAGTTTCCAGCTCTTCTTCCTCCTGCACTTCCTGTAGCAAATGATCATTTTGAAACACATCTTCTTAGCATCCAATTTTGCGTCTTTCAAAGCTCTCAAATATAAAGTTTAAATAGTAACAAATTTACCATCGATGAAATGCTGTCCTCTACAACATTCGACATCACTTCGACACTCATTACGCCCCTTGTCATAAATCACTATGGATATTTAATACTGCCACTGTGGCTAAACTTGGGGAGGATGTCTAATTATTGTATACCTCTCGTTTACACTTACATGCGTCAGTGTTTTCAGTAATTTTCCACAGAACAATGTTTGTGAAATAATTAATTAATGTATTGATTTCCCACTATCACTATGAATCCCGTTGGAATTCCAGATCCGAAAATGGGAGTCACTTACTTGAAGGTTAAAGACAGATAATTTGACAAAAAGTTATGCAACATCTCATGTTTAAGAATAATTAGAGGAGTTTAACCAGGCGCAGGCAGGCACTAGAGAGCCTGTATCTATGTGCTTTTAGATTTGCAAACATACAGGCATTTTTTCTATTTATATTTGGAGGTATGTGTATGTTGATGGTATACATAAATGCACCTTCATCCTGTTTGTTTTTGTTTTCATCCCTGTTCATCTCAGCTTTGCATTCATTTTTGCAGTAGAAAACCAGCTGGTATTCATGTTGACTAAAGCATTGCATTCCATGTTATACCATCCGTGTGTGTTGTCTGTCAGCGTCACTTTTCATACTTGCAGTTTTTTGCTTGCTAATTGGCAATTAATTTGGAAAAAATGGTTCACAATTAAATGTTTCTTTGGTGATACATGCGTCAGCTTTAACACACAAGAAACGACGCTGCATCGCTGATCCCATGTTTCAGTGTTTGCTCGCAAAATTATTAATGATTCCGAGTAATTGTAGTAATGCAAGGATGAAAAGATGATAAAAATAATATCTGAAAAGGGCAAGGGGCCATATTAGTCATTAGTAGTCGGTAGTTAAGTCAGGGACCGATTTCCGCTTGGGATAACGGCAAGCATAAAAGAGAGCGTGGAAAAATTAGCAGCTGAAGGAAAAATTCTCAAGGATATTAAATTACTCGGTTCGATTACCCTGAATACTTTCAACTCTGATATCGCGTGTCTCATTAGCTTTGGCCTTTTTAGACATTTTACACTATAAGCACTTAAATATTGAGAAATCGACCCTGTTCGAGGATAATAGCTGAAAGTGTCCACAGTTGCAAAACTTTCAGATAATCATACTGAACTCGATGTACCAGTTAACATTTATCATGCATTCGATTGGCTAAAAGATAGAAAAAACACACCGCAATTTGACCACTAATTGATATTGCCAACCGCCTCTAAAATACTATGTGAACATTCACATGACCACATGTAATCAAAATTATCAAGTATCTGAGTGAGCAGAAAGCACTCGTTGCCTTGAGCCCCAGTAATCGTGGTCGGTCCTTCTTGCAGAGAAGTCCAAATATTTGTCCAGAAATTCAATCCAAAAGTGTTCACGGTGGAACTCGGGAAAAATCATGGCTTCCATTGAAAGTACAGGCAACGCTAATGCCACGGCTCCTACAGAACCGGAAGTCGATAATGATAAGCACTGGAATGACTTCTTCAATGAAGTGTCTCCGCCTCAAAACTTTGAGGAGTCCATGACACGGGTTAGGAAATTTATTGCTGACTCTACTGCTAATCAGAGCGCTTCCTCACGTGTCGTCTTAGTAACCTCTGGGGGAACGACAGTTCCGTTGGAACAGCTAACTGTTCGATTTGTGGATAATTTCAGTTCAGGAACAAGAGGAGCTGCTTCCACAGAGTACTTTTTGGAGCAAGGATACAAAGTGATACTGCTTTATAGGTATGTCAGCTTAATCAAAAGAAGTCTTTTAACATAAATATTAATTGGGAATAAAAAGCCATATGAGCAAAACTACAACTATGTATTATATTTCGAAACATTTTAGACAGAAGAGCGTGGAACCCTATACGCGTCACATTCCTTCAGTTTTGGATGTTTTGGAGCTGACTGGAACATTGGATGTGAAAGGTCTGCTTACTAATTTTACAACTGTAATCTAAAATGTAGTACTCGGTACTGAGAAAATTGCTAGTGAAAGCTTTTATGTATTTTCATTTTACACAGTAAAATCCAATCATTTGGAGAAAGTACGAAATATTTTGGAACGGTATGAAAAACATAGATCATCCTGCTTAAAGATAACATATGAAACTCTGGGGGACTACTTGTGGCTGTTAAAAGGAATTTCTACTGAACTGAATCAAATCGGCCCTTATGGAATGCTATACTTGGCTGCTGCCGTTTCCGACTTTTATATTCCCAAAAATGAAATGGTACTGTGCTCGACACAGATTTTCTGTTTTTCTCGTACCAATTTTTATGGATTTAAAAAATGAAGTTTGTGAATTTCTTTCGTTTTTTTATATTAGCCTGAGCATAAAATGCATTCTGACAAGAAACTAGGACTGACATTTTCTCTTGTGCCTAAAATGCTTCGACCATTAACCAGTAAATGGGCACCCAAAACGTACATTGTCTCCTTCAAGTTGGAAACGGACACCAGTGTGCTTCTCGAAAAAGCCCAATTTGCGCTTAACAAATACAATCATAATGTACGTGAAATTAACCTATCATGCATTTTTTATCACATGTACCCATTTTCAGTGATCCTAATTAAAATTCTTTCTCTTTTCTCTCATATTACAATTTGGATAGGTGGTGATAGCGAATTTGCTGACAACTCGGAAAAAGACCGTGACAGCGGTTGAAAGGTCTGGTGAAGTAGTAAAAATTGACAATCTAGATGAAAAAAATGAAATTGAATCCTTAATTGTGACGTACTTGTTTAACCGACATTCGCAGTATATCAAAGACAACGTTATCTCTGATGAGAGCAGTATTGTTCCATAGTTACTTCCAACTTTCACTATAAAAGTGAAAAAAACTAAAAATAAAAACTAAGTAAAATTTCACTACAAAAAATTTTTTCAGATGAATAAAAAAATATGGGGAATTATATAATCAGACTAATATTAAAATGTAGTAGCAAATTAATCATGGCAGTGTAATCGTATTCGTTCCATCTGTAAGAAAGTCATCAATTTTTAAAATGGGCATTTTTACATGTCTTCCATAAAGAATGTGTATAATATTTGAAAGATGTTTCACAATGGAAAGCTGTAATAGGAAATAGCCCACATCACAATTATCAATCATTTTCATCAATCAAGTAGGCACTTTTGGAAATGGATCGGCTCATAGAAAAGTGTGGTTACTCCATATATCTGCATCAGATATATCTAAAGCATTATTGGATATCATAATATAATATGAGTGGGCGGAAGGGCGAACTTGAAATTGATGACGACATAATATACGCTTTTGTAGTTCTGTTCTGCTATCTTTGTCCCCGGCACCGAGAAAGCGTATCCTTTCACGCTTTTGCACAACGTATATTTTTATCCAAAGAGAATTCATATTAGACCTTCGATTTCATAAACTTGAAAAATGCATCCCGTTCGAGCGTTACATAAAAGATCTGAAAACAGCAAAATATTTGTTTTTCTGTCAGACACGGAGAAAGTTGCAAGACCAAGATATACACAGTATCCAATATAATATGTTGTTACTCGTGGCGATGAAGACAATTTTTCGAGTATTCAAAGTATGGTAGTTTAAAATTCAATTAAGTTAGTACAATCAAGCAGCTTAACTGGGCGATCTGCCCTTGTACTAATATGTTCATATGGTTTCACCTTTGTCACTTCTAGAGGAAATGAGAGAAATTTTCGGAACAAAACGCTTCTAAATCTATTGTTGCATGATAGTTGAGACTCGTTGAGTCAAGTATTCTACACAATTTACGTTTTTTAATGCTTATGAAGATATTATTAATGCCAGCCTTGCGATTTTGTAGTCATGATTGATGAAATATCATGTAATTAAAACGGCGAGTAATGCTCTAAATGGTTCATCACAATTAATTTCTTTCCATATTTCACAATCTGCTCAAATATGCCTTGAATATTATTACTCTCCCTCTCTTCTGAGATGATAAATATTTTTCTTTGTTTTACATTTTTACAAGGATTTTGCTTAAAGCCAGACTACATATAACATTGATATTATACTACAAGCTTGCTTATGACAGGCAGACATTTTCATATTTCGACATACATGTTTACAAATCTGTTAAATATACAATAAAATCTTATGTAAATTAAACATGTCAAAACATCCATGACTTCTAACTCTGGGCTATTGTTTTTTAACACAGTAGACAGCTACAAACTGACTATCCATCACATATTATGGATGTAGTTTTAAATGAAATTTTCATCTGATGAATGTGAAAGTTTAAAGCATAATAAGTCAATGATCTATTTACATTTACACTGATAATAAAGTGTTCAGTTTATTTAAAATTTTCTCATATATTTCGTATGTATATTATTTCCAACATTAGTACAATTTTGTTATATTTTATTAAAGAATCAACAATGTTGCTATATATTCATACAATATGACACAATATCGTAACAACAGTAAAGTACAATCTAAAACTTCCCAGCCAGACGTTAAGATTGCATCGTGCAAGGGAGTTGGGGCATGAAGAGACCTAAAGTGAGGTGAAAGTAGAAGTACTGTTTTAACTACGTGTCTATTTTAAAATACTAGGATCAACGAATATATCTAATCTGTTGGAAAGAATAGACTAGTTAAAAGTAGTATAGATGGACCAAAATTAAATACAAACAAAAAATCTCTGACATTTTCCTTTATAGATTTTGGTTTCTAGGTTTCTAGATTGCAGACATAAACTCCTTCTTTACCTCTAAAATGATTTGTATTTTTTTATAAATATTTTTACGCTGTTCTACATCAGACAATGCGCTAGTGTAAACGATTGTCTTCATAAACGTGTGTAATAAAACTTATGCTAATAATAATACTTTGAGAGCACGTTTCTCATATTTTTAGGAGCGGAAAACACCAGCTCTCAAAAAATGTAACAACTACAACAACACGTGCATAAATATTTTATTTGACAATGCGGCTACACGTGAGAATTTTAATGAAGCCAAATCATCATCAACACGCGAAAAAATATGGCTTAACAACACCCATCTGAAAATGCTGATGACATGTGGGGATTGCTTCCATCATCATCCGTAGTTAGAATTCACAGTGACGAGTAAATACAGGTATTTCTTGGGTGGCACATGATACTACACATACGCGTACCTCAGAAAAATCAGAGAAGTGTTTTATATTTTATGCTTTAACCATCCTTAAAATGTATGTACGTTATATGTAAGTCCCTAGTCCCTAATGAGCTATATAGCTAATAATTGTAAAGTACGTTGAACTAGACGAAGAATCATAGGTTTTTATGATGAAATTCAGTTAATGTGAAAAATGGAATCTTTTCCTGGTTTCCAAATCACGAAAATTAAAGGCTACTTATCATCAGTATTAAGGAAAGCTAAGAAGTACTTCAATTCTCGCGTAATCACCATTTTTATTACTATTGTGTGTGTTTTTAATTGTATAGATATTTTTTTTACAAAGCGTCCTTTTTTATTTATTTAATGTATTATGTACTAATGATGTACTTCAAAAAAATAGTGCACTAGAATACTATAGTTCGCTGGAATGTGAGTAGAGATACCGAAACTAATAGTAGTTTGGTCGACGAGTCAACTCCCCCGGAGTCAATTCTCCGTCTCCATTTTCATCTACCAGTCGTTCCACAATAAATCTCGCAGCTTCCGGGTTGTTTTGCAGTTCCTCTACGAGCCAACTTGTTGGATAGTTTCTGGAATGAAATAAAAAATAACAAGTTTGAGGAGTCCAATAAGCTACAAAAGAAATATTTAAAAAGATTTGATGTTGATGCAGTGAAATATATGCTGAATCACATAGCCCCAATATTCATACTACTTAAAACAATGGATGCAAAAAACCGCAAAATGCTATTGCTTATGTAGCTCATTATTCCAATTTTAACCAGTTACCAAATTATTAGGTACAAAAACATGAACTCTCGACTCTTTTCTATAATATGATGTAATATTTCGCTTCTTTCCTCAGGGCCAAGCACATCTCAATGCGTTTTCCGTTTAGTAGATTTAGCAAGCAGAAACAGATAAAGTTGAAAGTTTAGCTTTTATAAGAATTACCATGACAACAGTGTATAAAAGTGTGAATATTTCACAGTATCACAAATACAAATATGTACTCTACAAAGTAATTCTGTCATGAGTAAATTTATTTATAATTTACTTGCCTTCATACGATATCAATATTAGACAAAAACTGTAGTAACGTTCGAGTTTTGATGTATAATTAGCACAAACTTGTTGTTCTACATTAAATGAATGTACAATTTTTCCCGTTGGGAGGAGGGGGAGTAAAAGGAGTAAAAATGCACGTTCATCTATGCTTGTTCTACTGTATACTTTTTAGTAAAATGTTGTGTCATAATTTTTTGAAATACTCAATTAGTAAAAACTAATTGCAGTATAAAACACGCAAGAAACAAGTAATCATAACATACATTTGTGCATATCAGCATTTAGCTAATTACTTTTTCATTTAAAGTAAAATGATGTAAAGTAGAAGAATGTGTAATAAAAACATTGTAATTATGCATTCCAAAATGCAGCAATTTCCCAAGTTGTTTTGCTTTCCTAACATGCATCCTCATCACTGCACATTATTACAGTATTCATTATTCAATTCCTTCAGGTAGAAATATGAAGATTGCTTGCTTCGTAAAAATATAACCTAGGGGTGACTTGAGTCATTCTTTTGTGAAGTCAAATTGTGAAAAGAGAACTCACGTTTTCCTTGCGAAATGTAAAAGCAAACAGCATCATTTGTAATTATCTCATGACTGCTCATAATTTAAGCTTCAACAGTCGCTTTTAGTTCAATTGATTTCCATTAATTTTACTCAATGCACTTTACAAAGCCACAAAATGCAGAAGTGACAAGAAGCATTTGTGCAAAACAAATCTTAACGTTTTCAATTCTTCAAGAAATTAGGAAATGTCGACCTCTATATAATTTAACTTATATGATATAGCTCATAATTAAGGTTTCATGTAAAACTCATACTAATTCTTAAAATGGGTGCTTGTCTCTTTTTATGGATATGAGATTGATTTCCTAACTCTAGCATCTCTTTTATAAGCACAACGGAAACATTTTCTCAGGAAACATACCTACATGAGTGTGAGTGGAGTGTAAGTATTTACGTGTGAGTATGAGTGGTCAATACTTAACGATTGAAGTTATGTCACGTATCCCAATATACCATAGACAAGGGTATTACCGGATTAGGACTGACCATCTCGCTCATGACGACATGAAATTCTTGGAGTTATAGAGAAAATTACCAACATTATTACTCATCATTCCATCGTGGTCTGCCACCACATCGATGTGTCTAGTCTACATTATGTCATCACACTTATATTGCTATGATTCGCGAGAAACTGATAATGCTGATATCTGATGGGTATATCTCTCAATCCTAAAAAGAACTTGTTTATATTCAGGGAAGGAAGTAAGTTGCAAAGTACAATTTAGCAAGCTGAAAAATTATATTACACTACCTATTGAAAATAGGCATAGCACCAAAAAATGCAATGATAATATCTGAAGGCAGCAGCACATAATGGTGAGTAAACAGTGATAAAATGATGATTGAATATGAAAATCTGATAATGAGTGAGAGTGAGTGAGTTGATATGCCCCTTGGCTCTTGACGTACCGAAATGAAAACGGCACTAACAAGTAAGTAGAGCAAGTAGAGTAAAGTGCCTGCTATGCTTTCTCCTCTTCCGCAAAATATTATTTCCGCATTCATGCATGTTAATTAAACACACATTTTTTTGCTTTTTTATCAGCATATACGAGCGTTGGTGACTTGATATGAGTGAATGTGAAAGTTCATCAAAAATCAAACCATTGAGAGTTTGAGATGAAATATCAAAACAAAATATACCAGATGCCATTACAATTTACTGTAAAGATGAGAAAAGAGAAAAGCTACTTACGTTCTGCTGGAGTCAAAGATAGCAGGGAGGAAGCCATCATAGTTGCTGGGAGACAAGCCCTGGGACCCTGCTGAGGAGGAATGGCTCGCTACTAAACTACCCGAATCACGTTTCCCAAACCCTCTAGCTGTTGATAGTTGAGAATTGCGAAAACCTCTGTTGGAACGGGGATAACCACTACGTCCTGTGTTTGTACCGGCTACTGATGCTGTCGTCGCTACAATCATGACTATTGTGATTACCCCAACAATCAAGATATTGAGAGAAAACCGAGACATTCTGGCTGCGCTCTGCTGCTGCGGAATGCTGGAGAAAGTGGAGAGAAAATATAAAAAATGTAAATGAAATGAGCATTAAAATAAATACCTATCCATCCCACCACAGTATTGGTTAAGTAATCAGTGCACCCAAAAATACATTGATAGGAAACTTGGGGTAGTATGATGACGGAAAGCATGGAAGCCCAATGAGGAATGTGAAAGCATGTATTTAGAGGAATTTTGTGGATAACCAAAATGCTGCAAACCCATGAGCCGCGAGTATATCTCTGGACAATCAACGGTAGTGATGACGGTTTGTTTTTAAAAATTAAATTATTCTCACATGGCTGCTTTCCACGTGCATTTGTATCTCTAACTATATTTCTCTTGCTACAAAACATGGGATTCAGTGCGTTCAGAGATTTTTCATGTTTGCTTCCCTTATGCAATATTTTGCAAGCAATGTTTTTCGATGAAGCAATGCAAAAAAATTAGATATACAGCTCCAGGAAACGAAGGAAGCATGAAGGATGGAAGAGGCTGTCGCTTGGAAAAGATGCTACTTTGTTGAGGGAGGTTGTTTACACTATTACCAACCAAAGTGCTACATAATAACATAATATCAAGGCCCAAAAAATATGTGTTCAACAAGAGTGAAGAACGAACGTGAAAGCGTCGTCTTTTTTAGCTACCGTAAGTGTAGGTTGACTAAAAGGCTCTTTTGCAATGAGCTTGATCATGTAGTTCTCCAAGCTATGTAACTCTTGTGACCTTTCCGCTATTTACGTAATTTTTTATATAATTCATTAATCAATCAATGTGCCGAGATTTATTCGTGTGTTAAATTTGCAAATGCTAGATATCAGGCGTACAAGCGAAAGAAGTCCATCTGCTTTGGTTTATGTGTATTTTGGTAATGAACAAAAATGGTCATTCGTGCGATATAAATGGGAAAATCCCTTTTGTGCTTTCTAGTGAAATAATGTGTCTAATGTTGAATGTATATGTATCTTGCATTTTTGTATTGGATGTAATTGTCTATTCGCTTAAACCACTTGCAGTGATCGAGGCATTTCCAAGTATATAGTGGAAACTTATGAAAAGGGAAATATACTATGTATCCGAATGTATCCAGTCTAATTTTAAAGGTCGCAGACGTGGACATTAGCATTTGACGTTTGTGTCCGATTATGCATCAGACATCTATTTGTGTGGGCAGTGGACATGGCGTGTGGTTGGTATTAGAGAATAAGAAGGGGTGATAAGGCAGGATAGCGTCACGGACAGTATGTTTTAGTATTTTCATTTTCGTGCGACACACTTTTGGTCGTCAACATGGCAATAAAATTTCCTCGTGGAAATCTATTCAAAACAACACTGGATTTGTTTTGGAAAAGATTTCTACCACTATTCGCCTCTTCCAACGTGGCTAGACGAGACAAGTGCATTTTCATATCGCACGGGCGGAACGTAATATTATATTGTAAGCGGGCAAAGGAACAGGTGAACGTAGACGAAAAGCCAGTCTGGAAATGAAGTGAAATTTACTACAATGTGGTACATCATTTCCCTTTCTAGGTTATTTTATTTTGCTCAGATAAAAGTAAACAATAAACTTGGATTTTGTTCACGTAGCCTGTACAGACTAATGTACTAAGTACTGTGGAAGACTGCAAGAATCTAATAAAATCTGAGATGAGGAAATGAATACTGTTTTTGTCACGGGCATGTATGTCGATATCTATGAAGCAGACAGGTAGAGAAATTTAGTGGGTGGGAAAAGTTTCTAAATGGCTAACAATATCAAGTATTGCATAAATTACTTCCGTCTTTGAATACAGAGGAGAGGGCACATTTCGATGCCAGTGTAGGACATGGTCATTATATGCATTTAGTTTAGTTAGACCTGTCGAATGCATTCACCTCCAGATAGATGAAGTTATGTATAGGTATGTATCGTTTATCGCTGCATGTTGCATACCGGTATAACTGCATAATAAATCAGGATGAGAAAGCCAAAGAAGCTATTAAGAAGTGGCAAGAAACTGTTAATAGGAAGTCATGGCACATTCACCCGTCATAAACGAAATAAAATATATCACAAAAATACGTGTCAACGTAGAGATGAATAGCACCATAAAATATTGCAATTTCATTGCATTACTGAATTACTTTATGCAAACAGACGTGGTCTAACTATATCTACGTTTTTTGCAATTTACAGAATTGGTTAACTTTGATGCTTTGCAAATTCATGAAAAGATCTTATGCAAGAAACTAAATGAAATCAGCTAAATAATAGGTGCTTGATGTTGATGACTATGATGATGATGATGTTGAGTACGTGCTACATGGATTAATTTGGTATTGCTTTTGAAATATGAATCCACCACACATAGCTTATAAAAATGGCTTATCTTACCTTTGAAACAACTTTTCCGTGTCCCTTCTTCCCGTCCGTCAGACCAGTCAACGACTATCCACTTGGATCGAGTCGGATAACAATCTGTTAGAATATTCCCTTAGAAACCGATACTAATAGGTAAAAGGTTCAAAATATTTCCGAAGAAAGCAGGAAACGTTAAAGAAACCTTGTTTTGGAAATTTGGAATTTTCTAGTATCCAAGCGCAAATTTGTGAAGCTCGAATTTAGTGAAAGGGTCAATAGAAATGGTTGTCTCGACTCGCCCCAAAATACATACCCCTTTAGTCTGCGTTGCTGTTGTTGCTGCTTACTGAAATGGAAGTGGTTTATCGGTATGTAAAGTTTCGACTTATATGCAAAGAACCCCTCTCACAACGTAAACTGTTTCGCTTGTAAATCTCAACTGATAATGAGGATGTTGTTGGAAATGCTAGAACATTTTTATACACTCCTGCGAAACGGATTGTCCTGGGGAAAGTCAAGTAAGTTGAAAGCTGGGACTACACCGAATTTCATGCCAGCCCTTTCTCCATATAAGCAGTCACACCATACAAAATGTAATGAACTCATAAAACACTCTTATTATCTATCTATACACGTAAAATACATGACTATACGTATGACGGTATATAATGATATTCCCAGGAGTTCCTATACTCCCCTTCAGTCACCCTTGCTAACGCCATCCACAAACAACCACCCAGATTTCCTCCTAGTCCTACGTACTTTGCTTTTTTATCATTGTGAAATAAACGGTACTTAAAATATGACGATAGTATAGGTGGAGGATTTGGATGGAGATGAAAGAGATTCTTGAGAGATTGTAAGTGATTCTTTACCCTAAACTCCCGATCGTTTTGAATGATTGTCATTTCTTCTTGGAACACTACTAGACAGAAAATATAGGTTCTAAAAATATATTTGTTCCAACAAATAATCGTCTAGACTACAGATAATATATTCAACTTATTTATAAACCATCAAGTTTTATATATTCAAGTTGTTAAACAATCTGAACATTGCTTACAATTTTGTGGTTCATCTAAATACAAATAATAATTCCAAACATAAATCTTATAAACCATAATTAAAATGATATTTATCTCTTTACCTAGCTGAGTGATAACAAATAAATATTGAAATTTTAAAAATTTAGTGTCGCCTATTTTGCAACAAACTTGAGTGTTTGTTACGTAGTATCTTTTTGCATAAGAATACAATAATTTGACACGTGCAATTTTCACTTATTCATGTTTTTGTTAGAGCTCTATGAACATGAAATAAGATGTTACAATTTCTAAGGACGGGTAGGAGTCAATTCCATTTTAATGCCGCCAGAAACTAAAACTAAAAATAGTCATACGTTAAAACATTTAAGTATGAATCAACGTGCCTGAGTGAAAAGTTAAGACCATAGTAACTAACTTTAATAAATTAATATGGACTGTCTTTTTCTCTCGAAAGTATAGCGATACAAACGTAGTAAAAGAAAGGTGTGAATGTCATTTGTGGTCCTTCTAAGATTAGAACATTTGCGCAATAGTATAGATTTATTTTATGTTGATGCCAAATTAAATGACACGTATAGATTCCAAAAGTGCAAGTTTAAACAAACACATATTTATTTCCCTACTGCTGTATGGTGTATTAGAGTAAATACCACTCCAAACATCAAAAGGACACACACAAAAGCGTGTGCCACTCAATTTCTCATATTGTTTTAAAGAACAAAGTTTCGGTAAAGCATAAGTGATGATATCGGAAACTCTGAAACTCTATTTTCTCTCTATTCTCGATTTCTTGAAGGAGTTTTTAACTTTAAATGTTTTAGTTTCATTGATACACAAAGTCTACATTTTACTTTAACCTGGCTTCTCGTTTCCTTTGAATTCGACATAGGACCTGTTGGTTTCTTCCAAGCAAATACTAAGACTTCCAATTCCAGCACATAAATAAAACTATTTAGTTTTCATCAAAACATAACAACATTTCAAATGATTCAATCAACACTATAGTGTAAGGTCGTCGACTTGTCAAGCATAGCGCATTGTGTGATTGCGATAGTAAAGAAGATAGAAAACATAAATTTCACTTTGTTATTCCACGTAAATAATATGAACATTTATTTTGTTTTTCGGCACTTTTCTAACGGAGAGTTTCATTCAAAACTTGCATATATCGCCAAGCGCATTTATTTATGTACGGTATGTATGTACATACACCCATATCTCGAACAAACCTTCATGCACTGCATTACACCGTTACATTGTTTAATAGTCCAGGTCCAGATTTCATTATACATCTAAACAATGTAAAACATTCGGAACTTTTACAAACTACAAATTATGTACCATTTAAAAAGTTATTACTGTACAGTTGGTACAACGATATATAGTGTATAGATATATTAAAAACGGTGTGTGTACCCTCTCACCCCACGCCGCTTACATAGCCTTCCATCATTATAAATAGAGCAAGAAATAACGCACAAAAATTTTGGAATCTAAAATGGAAAGCTGTAGAAGTAGTTTAGTTGTCAGTAGACACGTATTTATTTCTCAAAGAATGCTCATGTTTATTTCTCAAAAATAGATGGAGAGGAAAACGTTATATATCCAAAAATGATATACCTCTCTACCTGTATATTATTATGTTGGCCAAAAAGCACAGAGAAGGGAAATAGTTTTAATTGTCTACTCACGACTCACACTTCTTCTAATGAGGCGATGAAAGTTTGGTTTTCTTACTTTAACTTCTTTCACTGCGACTACGAATTTGTCTTCTTCATACTGTCCTTCGTCTATATTTCATTCAAATTCGAACAAAACTCTCTGGGTGTGATGACTGATGTGTAAATCCTATTGCGCTCAAATGCGTCTTGCATTTAGAGTAATTACTTTCTAAATAGAAGGTCGGCAATGCAATCACTACATCACACGCATTTTTAAGTACTTAGACACATCTTTTACAGCCCAATAATTGGGCTTTTAAAAGGACTTTGGAGTTCTAAGAAAGTCAAGTTGGTTTTCAGATAATAGTCTCTGCGCTTGTTATACAATAAATATTTTCTTTTTCCTTTTAACACATTCACATTGCACATTATATATTAAGCATCCATCACAATATTCACAATAAACGAATTATGTTACATATACTTTCAGCTTTATTCTTTGTCCATCCACATCCACCATTCATAAAGCATGACACATATTTTAAATTCATCTACTCATCTATCACGAGTTTCCTTGATTCTAGTATCATTTTCCATAAATTATCTCCATCTCTCCTTTCGATTGCAACATACTTTCTCCGATTACAGTCGTGAAATTATGAGTTTGATTGCGTAAGCATAAAGGGCAAAATTAAGTGTATTAGTCTATCAAACTTGTCTTTTTTGACCTTTCGTTTTTCAAAGCTGTTTCCTTTCACGCGTTTTAAAAAATTAAGCCGTGATGCTAGCTGAGAATTGGCTCAAATTGCATGAAAGTGGGAGCTACCAAGTATTCACCACCTCATAAATAAGGTTTTACATCTCTACCTAATAATTTTCAGACACTTTTGAAAATGTATACTTGGCATTTAACACTTGACACCTTACGTGGTTACATGGGATTTCCAGGAAATGTAATGATACTCGATACTCGTATGTAGTGTAAAATGAAAATGACGTTCTTACATCATCGATACTAGGTTTAAACGGGTGCTCAGTGCTCACCAGCTCATACACCCACGATCTCCATAATCTATCGAGGAAAAATGATGGATTTGTCAAGTAGGGAATCGGGGAGCGAACATACGATGATTAATTGTAATCTTTGCCACTTTGTAATTAACTTGCTTTCCACACATACCTATAATGATTATGATTTATATTATGTAGTACGCTATACGCGTTGTGTAGCTTTCTGTAAGTAGTTGCTTGTATGGTCAGTCCCTGACTCCTTTGTTCCGCAGTGTAAAGTATATTGGAAAGAAAAAGAAGCCATGGGGTGAAGCAAGCTTTCACCTTTCACTTGACATGTAATTTAGCAGGGGTAACAATATAGATGCTTTTAATTGAACCTTACACTCAAGCCGCTCAACTGGAAATATTGCTTGGTAGGATAGGTTACGATAGCAACTTAGCAGGGCGGTAATCTCAAAGGATTAATGAATCAGCACAGAAATGAGCACCCAAACCGCGCTTCTTTAACTTGTACTTTATGTACGTGCAACAACGTAGAAGCTTCCACTTGCTGTGCTTTCACACTAACAATTGTTCATCCAGATTGTTTGAACAAGTGTAATCACGGGAAACAAAGGTCAGTATGAACATATTATAGGAAGAAAACAAGCAAGCTTAGGATACATGAAAAAATACAGATACATATACCTATACTTTTGCTTTGAAATTGATTTTGGGGAGAAGTGGAATCCAAGCCAAGTCTAAATTTAGGGCAGCATTGCTGTTTTACTGTGTTTAATAAAATCGCAAAACAGCAAGCATTGTTATAAATTCTAACATGTATGCAATTTTTCGGATGTAAAATTATTTTCATATATAATATTATGAACAAAAACAATAGTGAATTTTCAATGTTTCTTTTAATTTAGCTTGTAACTAAATATACAAATATATATTGTCCCTATAGGATTATGAATGAATATTAATTAGAGATTTTAATTATTTTCTATTTACACAAACAAAGTCAAAAACAAATGTCATCATGAAATCTTATATAAAACCGTTGAGTGCGAGTATTACGAGGTATGATGACGTAAAATGTTTACTGTTTTTATCCTAAATGTTGCGCACGTTTTAAAATGAATCCTTATTTATACATTTAATTTCTGGATCCTGTAGGGATTTAACGTATTATGTACAACTTTAATTAAATTTCTAGTAGTTAATTGCTTAACATGCTGGTCGTGGAAAGCCGTAACGAACGTAAATTTGACAAGAAATCGAGGTATGATGTACATTAAAAATTTGCACTTAAAGTAGAGGAAGTCGGGTTAGGCATTAGGTAGCATATTTATGCAGAATATACACTTCCCTAATATATGTAACGAGAAACTTTCTTATTCTTGTTGCGAAAAATTGTCACACTAAGACCATGAACAAACCACGAAATTATGATATCACCATTTTTACCATGAAGTCGTGATAGTGATGATATTTAATAGAACATCCAATTGCAGACTACGTTTACAACAAACACTTTCCCTGCTTTTTGCAGGAGATACCTGTTTTAGATGGTCTAAAAATGATAGTCCTCAATGGGATGGACAAAACATGTACGTTTTACCTGGAATTCTTAGGTAGATCTATAGGAGCATTAACTACGTCATCACCATGTCGCAATGATAATCAACAATGTACCAGGAAAGCAAGCATATATCCTATTTTATCTTTCAAATGAAATATAGTTGTCATGACACAGGAGAAGTCTACGTAGCGAGCAAGAATGGCTTGATAGTTGAAAAGAACTGCTGCATTAAAAGCAACATTGAGTACGTACTTTTATTTCTGCTTAAAAATGTTAACAAAATTCGACTTCTAAATAAATAATGCATAAAGATAATAATAATATAATGTAACATCCTGATCTAATCTGGCAGCACATCTTTACGCCTCTTAGCATTCGGTGCGCCGTCAGTATCCAAGAAGAATAATGAGGAGCAGTCGCTAGTATAATTAGACGCTTCCATATCAGTTTCCTCATTTTTTGGTGGTGGTAATTTCAATGAGCTCCGTTTAAAGCTACCGCTTCCTTCCTGTAACGACAAGGCTGTTGCTTTGGACGACAGTACACCGTTATCATTCTCATCATCATCATCATCCCCAGAATTTTTTGGTGGCGGAAGTACCAAGCGGCTTCTAGAAATGTTTCGGTGTTGAAGGTGTGTTGTAGGGCTTGAATTACCAGCTTGCTCGTTGTCACCACCATCGTCATCCAAATCGAGTGAGATCTCATCCGGATTGTGGCTGAAAGAATCCTAATGGAGAAAGTAAAATAAAATATACAACTCTGAAGAAAAACTGAACACCTACGTATAAGAACGTAAGAAAAGGTACTATGTTTCAAGTAGCCCCAACTAGAGAAGCTTTCTGTTCATTTCATCCTTGATTAAAATAAAAAGCCAATTTTAAAAAGTAAGCAGGCTTACGTCAGTAACTGAAGTTTTATTAAGAGTTATGTCCATCTGCGCCTCGTGGTCGTCGAGGTAGTCTTCATCATCGAATACGTGGCTACTCGCATTCATTGCCATATCTTCGCTGGATACCAACAGAGAAATCGGATCAACCAGACTCAGCTTTGAACAAAACTCTTTTGTGAAGGGATTTTCCTAGAATGGGCAATGTGTATCGAAGAAGATGAATTAGTTCACAAAAAGTAAACATACTTACATTACAAAGGTTTATGCAGTCACTGCAAACGCGTTTCATATTTACCAATACATGATTTCAATACTAAATATGAATATAATCGGTGGTGGGGTTTATGAGTTATTTGCTTAAGTAAAGTCTTACCAACGGCAAGGCTTGTTGTGGTTGTTCTCCAGGAATGTGCACAGGACCAGTTTTTTGAAAATTGGTAGGGAATTTCAGGTCATCATTGTATATTTCCATAATTTCTCGAATTTCGTCTTCTGTTGCACTAAAGTCAGATCTGTAAAATTCATAAACTATTTATTTTTCTTTTTTAATCAAGAAGTTAGAAAGTATTCAGAGGTTTTCATACCTCGGACGATACCCGGGCCCAGGCATAAAGGATGGTTTGTCTTTAGCGCTGACGAGGTGATTTGTCGACTTTAGAATCGCAAGCCACTCAGGGTCAAACTGGAGCTCTGCCGATTCCTCATCGTCTGCTGAGGGTATTTCAATTATCTACAATAGCATTGAAACAAAAACAAAGCAGTTTAGTTTCCATACATGCATCACTATCCAGATTAACATAGCATAAAAAGTTAAATCATATTTCCAACCTGAAGAAACTGTCGTCTAGGTAAAACTTTGTCAAGTGCTAGAAATTTAGTGACTTTTTCAACTTTCTGTTCCTCAGTTTTTCCTTCCAATTCTAAGATTTCTTCAGAAAGAGGGTTATCATTATTTGCATTTGTTGAGTCATTTTTTCCTTCAGTATCACCAGCCCCCTGAAAAATTATGCATACGCAATACACATACATTATGATATATTTCGAGGAAATAATATAAGACAATAGCTAATATGGCACAACAGTTAATAACGAAGGGTTAGTAAACACTTTTGGAAAATTTAATAGGGTTTGTTTACTTAAGTCTATATATTTTAGCTTACCGTTGATCCGCCCGCTGAATGCGAAACGGATGCGGCGAATTTCACATGCATGTGAGCGGAAAACCAGTATGAAGGTTGGATAGTTTCTAAAACCTCGAGCAATGGACGACTTCCTAACTCATTCCTCTCGATTTCATCACTGTCAAAATACACAAAAAACATGGTATTTATTTACGAATGAATTAAAAAGCACCACGCATGCATGTAACTTTTCTTCGTATGAGTGATTACATTTATATGTTAAAATTAAAACAAATATTACTTAATTAACATCTACCAACGCAGTAGGTAAAATGCTCAGAATGAAATTTTACTGGAAAACAGGCATATCAGAGCGAAGCTCATAATAATGAAAAAATACAGAGTAAAGTCGTATATGGTAAAATACATGCGTGCTTCAGATGAAAACTTAATGATACGCTTGAAATTGGAAATGAGTTGGAAGTAAATTCAAAAAAGATAAAATACTGGACCCAGCGAACCAAACGGAGAAGAATTTCGCTGAATTAAATCTACATCCATGGTTAAAAGCATCTTATAAGTCTAACTTACGCAATGAGTGTAAAGCCAAAGGCACACAAATATTTGTAAGCTGCTATTCTATTAAAATATGGATGTAGGTTATACATCTAATATTATGATTTCATTAAACTTACCGAAAGAATGGCTTCTGACGGAGAAGGCGGTCGAAATCCCCATATTGATGAATTCCCTTGGGCCAATCATGCGATAAAACAATGTCGATGGGTTGCTTTACCTAGTTTTATACACGAAGTGACGTAAGTAATTAATTACTTGTTTTTGAATCCGCCGCATTCATGTTTCTAGACGTGATTTACAACCGTATCAACTTCAAACAAAAAACTTTACAGTACCTACCTGTTTTAATCTAAAAATATCCAAGTTTCTGTAATGGTACACACTTCTGATTGTGTTTTGTGAATACGGCGGATGTTCATGTCGCCCTTTTAAATAATCATGGCCCTGAAAACAGGTTTACAAGCATAATATTTACTAGTTAATTTTACTTCTTAACCATGTCGGTAGGTAGGCTTTAGGCTTATGCTGTGTTTATCTGGGACTTCCACCATCACCATAATTGCAGGAGAAAATCAACCCACGTACCTTATAAATTCCAGATATACCAGCTATTCTTAGCGATCCAAGTCTGAAAACACCAACATAACCCACATAAAAGATGTTTGGGGCAACCCAACCACCATAAGGCAGCTCTTGGAGAAAGTTGGATGCTTCGTGGTTGCCTCCAATAAACATGGTCAAAATGGGTGCTTTTTTCTCTCCAGAATAATACCTGCAAAGAATAATATTAGATGATTACATACCACACTTAATCTTATGGAAACTAAGATTACAAATTGCCAATCATTGTAAAAAAAAGTCTTCTTAATGTAGTTTTGGGGACAGTCTCAAGTTTCCCCTACATCCCTGAATGCATCTCTGCTTTTAAGCATAAAAAGTATACTACACAAAATGATTAAAAAACCAATGTAAGCTTTTCATTGCGCATGAATATACGAATTGATTATATATGAACGCAACAATTATATATGACATAACATGACGGTATATGAAGCGAATGCTGGATTAAATTGATATGGCGACTGGCGACATCTCATTATCAAAGCTGATTATCTGTTTTTATTCAGCATTTGTCATTAAATGGCTTCAGTTACTTTACAAACCGCTGAATAGTCTAATTAAAAGGAATTGATGATTTTAAAAATACTGGTTAAATACAGAAGATGGCAAGTCCGGCAATTGCCAGTTGCCTGCCACTTTTATAACTTTCTCCCTCCTCATCTATCTGGCTGGAACCCAACACTGTTGTATGATGTACCCATTATGCATTATGCCATCATACATCATATCAACACTTCATACAAACAAGAAGAGAACTTACAGAGAATTTCTAAGTTTTAGACCCTTATAAAAAACGGATCTATACTAAAAAACGTAACGTAAGTCTCATGCATTGGCTATTTGCCATTCTATTCGACTAGTTAGTAGCCTAGCTTCACTCCGACTTGAACAAGATGGCAAGGTTGAGGGACAAAGCGGGCGTAGAGCTCTCCCTGCATAACCAACAGCAGAGTGGCGCAGTGGAAGCGTGCTGGGCCCATAACCCAGAGGTCGATAGATCGAAACTATCCTCTGCTAAATACTTTTTGCTTTTTTTTATCCCACAAATAATTAACTAAAACCGTTGCCATTCACTTCTCATGTATCCTAATTCAGTTTTACAGCGTTTACACTTATTTTAATTCGCGCTGAATTACAGAAACGACCTATAAACCAAAGGTTTTACTTTAAACGATGCATGCACTGTTTCCTCATCGTTTTGATCTAGTGAAACACAATTTGACAAATAAATTTGACTGCCAGTTGCACTTGAACATTGAATTATGGCATAAAGCTTTTTAGGCAACTCTTCAACACATAATACTACATAATTTAATTTTAATTTAAACGACTAATAATTCGTAAAAGTAAGATAAATGTAATTTATTAAGCATAAGCCGGATATTATGATGATCAGATAATTGAATGGTTTAATTTAATGGTTGATTTTACCTGTGAAAGTCATGCATGTGTTGGTACTTGATTGGACAAGCCATACATCGAAGATCGGTCATATTGCGCACTGATTGAAAATCCCCACAGCACAGAACACAACTCACTTTAATCCCCTGCCTTTCTTCGATTTTGGCGATAACATCATAGATCTTATCAATTTCTCCATGACCACAACCTACTATAGCGATATGCATTTTGTAAACCTTCCCTCCCTCCAAAGACTGGACTGAAGACAAAAGTTCTCTTGGCTGTTTCTTTCGCCTTCAATTAATTAAATTTAGAAAATTATCTCTTTTCGCACGCGTCTCGCAGTTCTCGTTCTGACACTAAACCCGATTAATTAAATCTGGTCTGGTCTAAAACTCTTTGTGAGGTGGAAAATGGAAAACGATCAAAGATTTCAGATTTCACCTTGATGGTCAAAAATTCTGTGAACTCTGACCTTTAATTCATCTCACTTTTCCTTCATTTAACTGAATTTTTCTGTCCTACAATGCCTGAAACAATTTTTCTCCTTCCCGATAACCTGGCACGTGCCACGTGAATTTTTATGGCTTAAAAGGTAGAAAAATCCAAGGTTGTCGTTGCATTAATTAAGGTCAATGTGATAGATAATAACTGCAACGTAAAATGTTAATTTTCTCTAATGTTATGATTTATTCTTGAGAGGAAGCGAAGTGTAAACAAAAGATTGAGAAGCAATTTGTTTTGTTGTCGTTAGGTGCATAAGTGCAAGACAGGGAGACACTTGGTTGTAAACATGAGCAGCTGCTGGCTGCAGAATCATGCGTATGAGGTTTTGTGCCGGGCTGCCTGCTAAAAAATGATTGACAGATTGAAGGTCACTGGGTTGACATGAACATGAATGACTTTTGAGTTTTGACTTATGGTTCATGTAAATGATATTTTCTTTTCTAATTTAGATTCCTTTCGTTTACTATTTTATGCTCTACACATGACGATAACCATGTTATTCCACAAGATAAATTTTGCGATATAATGCAGCAAACGTTAATTTCCCTTTCTCATAGGCCGTGGACTATCCTTTAAATCTGTGCTTTAGTCTCGGAAACCAATTGTAAATTATAGTCTGTCTGCACGACTAGACAAGTTAATTATATGCCAATCAATTTTGCAGATACATCATACTTATTTCAGAAATAAATCGTTTTATTGTAAAATTTTGAATACAAAGAATCTTACAAACTAATTGCCTCTAGATGTACAGGTATGCATAATGAATTAGGTTTTTTTGCGTTTCTGTAACATAATATTCGCAACGCAAAGATATTCCTCTCACCCCAACATAAAATGAAATATGGATATTAAAATTCCATAAACGCGCTGCTTCGAAAATTATTACAAACGAATCAAGAAAATACACGTGAAGGATTCATTGAACTCTGCTAACACATAAATAAGATGTCAACCATTAAATAATTTTTGCTCCATCATTATTACCCACAGGCAATGCCACATCAATTTTCCATATGTATTTTTTTTAAACGTATGGAAATACGAAGTTACAGTTAATCATACTAAACACAAACCGATGTCGATTTTAATACAATGAAAAAATTGAAGTTTCCACTTAAGCATCAGTTTTATTATCTTGAAGTGATTCACTAATGAACAGCTTGGCAAGTGCTTGGGAGCAAAATGAGTTAACTTGCTGGCAAGACATTTCAATCTGTCCTGATGCCAGCATTGGCGGAAGTCTGGATGGAGGTGGAATAGGCCTAAACAGCTTCGCTAAATCTTCCTCTGGAAGTGCAGGGTCTCCCTTTGCTTGTCTTGTTGCATTCTCCAAATTCTGTTTAAAAAATTAATAGCCATAGTGATTTAATGCTTTTGAATTTGAAGAGCTAGCTGTCAAGGAAAGTAATTTGATGACAGCTTACCCGTTGATGAATGTACTTTGCTTTCTCCTGCTGTTGCTTGGAAACTTGCATTTGCCATTTATTCATTTTATATGCCTCTTGATGCAGTTCGTCCACCTTTTCCAGAAGGGATTGCATGTGTCGTTCCATAACAGATCTACAAAGAAAACACCAAATGTTGTCATCCTAATTTCTCACTTGCCCAATATCAGTCACCATAATTTTTGCTTCATCGATTGTTGGAACTTACGCAGTTCCCAGATCCAAGTATTGGGTGGCTTTGTTAGGCTTCATTTCCACCATTGTACAACAAAGAGCGTTCGCCAACGGAGAATTCTTGATGATTACCGGAACTTCGTGAAACAAGCGTTCGTAACTAAGATGGAGACCCTTGACAAGCTCAGGAGTTATGACATTTTCATTCTCAGCCAACAATTTCAGCGCTTGTGGAGTCAAACGGTATGCCTTGATAGTCAGGAATCCTTTCTCAGTTTTTTGTGGATCTGAAATAAATGTGGGAAAAACAAATAATTAGATCTACCCTTTATTGCATAGGTATTTATGCTGTAATTTAAAAAATTACCATAAATGACTACAATAGACTCTTCAATCGAATCCTGATAGCCTTGTTGGGCCAAAACGAATTCAGTGGTCACGAAAGACCCCAGTTCGCAGGCTTGGTACCAACCGACATGGAGATAATCTTGATTAATTTTCTTCATGTGCATCATCATGGCCGAAGTGTATTCTGTAAACAAAAATATAATGCATAACATGACACTTTTAAAGTTATTACATAATATTTTATTGTTTGCAATTAGAATAGAAAAAAAACGCTGAAAAAGTTTAAAAGTTGTTGCACCTCACCTTCATCGACAGATTCTTCTCCTGCTTTAGTGAAAGGGAACGGAAACGTGTTGGTTAGTTCAAGACGGTTATCAATAACCAATCCCAGTAAGCCTCCTCTTGGGGTATCAATGTTAGACCTCTCCTCGTAGCAATGTTTGATGATCTTCATTACAACCTAGATTTATAACGAACACAACAAAAGTGCATTTAAAATAATTGATGATTTTATTTTTAAACAAATGCACATGGAATGTTGGATAATTGAATGTTAAGAGCATGTAATAATTTTAATCTCTTTCTTACCAAACCGTCCATCTGCACGTAATCGTACGGACAATTAAATTCATTTCGTCTATTCCTTAGAGCCATCTTGAAGAACTAGGAACCGTCTTCCACAGAGCAAATCTAGAATTTAAAATTAGTTTTGCTATTTATAAGGGTAGCGGACACGGTTACATCAGTTGCATGTAGAGTAACAAAATAATGATACACACGCACCAATAACAATTTAAAAAATGGAGCTGCTATAATCAACCATAGACTATGTATTGTAATCGCCACTAATCAAAAAAGCAATCAGTCACTGGTTAATAAATCGCACCAAAATAAGATAAGAAAGGTGATACTTACATTTGGAAAGATATCCGTCAGGAATTTGCAATTTAAATTGAGAAACTGTGCTGGGACACAGAAGAGATGGTTAAATATTTTCGTTCTAACTTCAAAAATCTGTCAATTTGACTTGTTTGCTTGCTTTAGATTAACTGCTTATTTTGCGACTTCTAAAAGGAGAGAAACTTTGATGTTTTAGACCGGTTTTAAGACAAGCAAGAAATATAGCAATGCAAAGCTGCCAAATTATCTCTGATTTAATTGCCTGGAACAGGAAAAAAGGCACGACGAGATGACAAAAACTTGAATTTGCTCAACAACGCTGTCTGCTGCTGACATATGTTGGATATACTGCACTGCCTTTTCACGGGGCAGAATGCACAAAATGAACTATTACTCTACTCCTCTGTATGTACTGTGATCTGTGATGTGTGAGTGTACTTTTACACGGTAAAGTGACGTATACTCTGTTCAGCGATTATACAATTGTAATATGAATGGATGGATAACCCTTTTGAAAATACAATTTCCCCACCAACTCCAAAAATTCATTTAATCATTCATTAAGAACACTTTCTTTTTTTAGGCATAAATGAATTTAATTTCCTCAAATTTTTATAACATTGCATGACATTTTTGAATCATTGGTGTGATGCCTCAGTTCCTCACCTCACCTTCGGCAGTCTATACATTCACTCTACATTATAGCTTGTTGTGTGGCATGTGGCCACGGACCGGCTTGAGAAAGGATTGAAGGGTTGCGGCAGTTGAGAGATGGAGTTTCATGTGACTTCTTTTCTCAGATGCCCCAGCGAGGGAACTAGCTCACTCACTTTTTTGTTTGTATACAAACATTCCAAAAGAAGACAAAAAATGTCGAGGAAAGTCCATGAAAATATTGTGGTTGCGGTGAATGAACGTGCGAAAACACTTATCTTGTTCCATTCGAAGAAGAGGTAGAAGGAACTTTTAGAGATTAAATCTTTGATTCATACAAAATGCAGATTTTCGTGAAGCCTTTTAGGTAAGTGTTTGTTTGAGTTCATGCATAAATTGTTAAGAGAAACGGTTTAATGTGAATGTTGAGTGACTGCTGCGTCATCTCTTGTCACTACTTTTGTGGCGTTTTGTTGTTGTGGTGATTAGAGAGAAGAGATTAGCTTTTAGAATTGACAATCTTTTACTTTTTTGAAATATTTTCACTGATCGTCATGTCGCCAGGAATGAGGAGGGTCTTCAAGAATGGGGCATAATTGAACTCCAAGGAGATCTAGACAGTAAACAGGATAGTCTTGCTGGCAAGTTTGTTGGCGACCTGTTTTACAACAAAGATGTAAGTTGTGTAGTTTAACTAGAAGGCTGGCATTGTTTTGAAAGCAAAATCACTCTTGAAATTATATGCTCTTGTTTTGACCTTCACAGGGAATACCAACATTCGTTATTGGTCATCACATTCTTGTGGGAAAGGCTGAAAAATTGGAGAAACCTCTAGCTGTGCTAGAAAAACGTCCTCATGGCATTGGAAACAGGACGCAGACAGAGTACATCGTTAGGGCGATTGTGAGGCGAAAACTGTGCTTTCGAGACAGACCAAAACCAATTGTCGGAACCACTGCCCAAAAGGCTATCAAAACTCCTTAAACTCACTTCTTTTAGCAAATCATTTATGAATATGAGGAACCTATCGAGGCACCTAGATACTGATTAGTAGTGTGATATTTTGTACTCGCTAATAATTTTATTGCGCTCCCTCGGTTATAACTTGAAGATGCTTATGCTTAATTTACAGCTATTACTACAGAATAAATGAAATTAGATTTTAAGTGAAATAAAGTTTCAACAATGATGTCATTTTTTATAATTTCACTTTTATTTGTCTAGATAATCAGCATATTGATATTCTGTTACGAAAAAAATCAATGACTACATTCCTACATTCTTGATGACTCTAATGACTGCAGCAGTTGTCAAAATCAAAATATTTTACATAATAATATAATATTTCTTCACGGTAAACTGAAATATAGTTGAAAGAAAATTCGCCAATTGTTTTAACCATTGATGATGATGTGATGACGCAAAGAGTATGAACCACAGTCTATATCATTTTATATGAAAAGTTTTACAAGAGCTTGAGCTACAACAAAATCCTTAACTTCAAAAGTTATAGTTTTACAATATTCATATCATACTGCATATTCGAACGATTTAAAAGTTGATGTCAACTAAAGATCCTAATCATAATAATCTTTTTTTTTTTCGTTTTGCCATTTCAACAAAAGTGCCGACTTTTAACTTCAAATAACATACATATCATATACCCTTTTTTACTATATACTCAGTCCAAGTTCAAAAATCACGCGTTATCTCTAGAATCAGTAACAAACTATTCTACATGTAGTAAAGTATTTTTACTTATCTTAAAATTACTTATTGTTGATTGGGTACTTTGACATATTATACTTCAACCTAAGTTTATAGCGCTAACAAAAACCATATATTATTCTCTTTCCCCTCCTCCAGCATACACATAGAACCATAGGCCTGCGCTCTCTGTCTAGAAAACATCTTCAAAAGCTTTTGCATAGGAGTAACTTACATTTTTAAATACAGTATTTAGTAGAATATAACATAATACATAATATGTTAAAATATGTTAAAAATTATTGTTAGTTCCTAAAGAAAGAGTCCGTATATAAACGTCTTATGTAGTTCTTATTATTGACTTTACCAACATGGAAGTTAAAACGTTAGCACGTATTTGTTAGACATACATAGGTAGATATATATTATTAAATTAAAGTAGAAATAATATTTGCTAAACATGTCAGAATAATTTTTCATGATAGGTTGACATCTCTTTATATCTTCCCTCTGTTAAAACTTAAGTTTAAATCTACGTGCTTGAACCTAGAGACAATCGCTCAATTAAACCTTTTCAAAACGCTGAGATACATGTATACTTTTAACATATATAGTTCACAATAAAACTTCTAAACTCTAACAAAACCTTCATTCGAAATATTTTGTATTTGGCTTTAAAAACTCCTAAGGAATTCGGTGTACGTTACCAATGACAATTTTTCACATAAAGCAGGCAAACAAACTTTTACATTCATTCTCCATCCACAGATATAAATGCCCTTTCATAAAATGTCATGGCAGTCATAAACCTAACGGATTAAGAATTTAACGAGTAATTATATAACATTTAAAAATCTAAAGTGAAAAATAAAGTTACAGTTTAAATCAAAGGTTTTTAGGACTATGCTAATTGCTTTGTTACTAAATCAACATTACTTTTAAATAAAACAGCGTCATATTAACTTCACACTAACAAGAAGTACTTTAACTGGTAAAGTTTTGTAACTTGAATTACATATACACTAACCATAAGTAGTAATAACTTTACATATCTCAACGTTAACAAATATAATTTAATATATGTATATTTACTGTACTTTTTGATTTTCATTAATATCAGTTCTGCTTTTTCAACAATATAAAGAAAAAAAACTTTTTTCCCAATTTTTTTTGAGTAGGGCATTTGTATTTTATTTAACAACAATAGGACTCTCTACGTGTATTGATGAAGTATAGTTTTGCTCTTACAAGAGTCGGTCGAGCGTAAAAAACATTTGCAGGTCAACTACAATTATTATTCATTGTAAAAACATTCATTTTACTATTAAACGTAGACTCTCTGTAATTCTTCATTATCTTTAATGATTATTTTCGATCTAGGTAATAATGTAGTTATTCTTGAAATGTATAAACGTACGCTTGTTATCGAATCTTAAGGATTGTCCGAATATTACACGATAATGACATAAAATCTATTTAGGGAGAATATATGCAGAGAATATATAATATTTTTATTTATAAAAAATGCATGCTCCTAACATTAATAGCATTACTTCCCTATATTTCTTAAGCATACAATCATTTATAAATTGTTACATATAACGTTCACTATTTTTTACACTTTGTAAAACTCTACGGGCGATCTTTTTTGTGTTGCTGCTGCTGCTGTTGGGTGA
Source organism: Willowsia nigromaculata (assembly GCA_034700605.1). Classification (NCBI taxonomy): domain Eukaryota; kingdom Metazoa; phylum Arthropoda; class Collembola; order Entomobryomorpha; family Entomobryidae; genus Willowsia; species Willowsia nigromaculata. The sequence continues at coordinate 12,834 of JAQIXX010000564.1, read as the reverse complement.
CATGACTTAGCAGGGTATCTCCACGTCTGTAGTAAAGAAGATAAGGAACACGCGGCGGTTGAGGATTCAACATCTGGCTTTCAGGAATTTGTTTCACCGAGGTATCATCAAAACGCAGCCAACCACATTGGCCCCACATGGATCCACCGGAAGCATGAAAACAATCGGCGATGTAATGCCCTTTGTGAGCTTCTTCGCCGTCATGATAAACCACTGAAATTAATTAGATAAAGTTTAACATGCATGAGAAATTCGAGATGTCGTTGGACATTAGACCAGACCATTATGGTACAAGACAACTGATGCTTACCTCCAAACAACTTGTATTGGCGCTGTCTCAGAGTGAATCTGTTTTTGGTGGCTGGAGAAAGCATATCTAAAATTTGAAATACAGCAAGAGCCAATAAGATGGTTATGTTCTAGTACGATAATTAAGTCGTTGTTATTTAAGATAATTACATATTCTCATACCTTTCGCAATTTCAAGATCAATGCCGAAATCTAGCTTCTTATCGATTTTGCGAATTTTATTCCCATTCTTTTCGTAGACAAATCGTTTCAAATGAAGAATAAGGACAACGGGAAGCTCTTCTAAACTAAGCTGTCTCCATGCTTCAATCGCGGCTCCATTGGCAGAAATTACTCCAGACACTTCCTCCCTTGCTGATATAGCTTCCAGGGCATCCTTTACGGATCTAATATTGTCACTCTATTCAACAAAGAATAAAACTCGTCAACAGCAGTTCTTAGAACAGCAATTACAAAATGTTTACATGAACCACATTTTTGCTCTCGCACAAACCTGGATATCGAGTTGGAGAGTATAAAATGGTTGTAAGGTGGCAGATTTATGGCTGCCAGTGGAACTCTCTCGGTAGAGATAACACATTTGTCCAAGAAATGCCTCTGAAATGGGCGTCTTCGAAATAGCGGTCTTTCTTGTCACGCAGCTTTTGTTTTTGGCTCCCATAACTTGCCATTGATCGTCATCCTCATCTCCACTAACTTCAACACCATCACCGTTTGTAGCACCTTGCACGGGAGCGACTGGTGCTGCTTGCACTTTTCCACTGGTTCTTTCCTTCCGTTGTTCAGCCCACTTCATTACCTAGTGTCAAAATATTATCACCATTTCGTTAAGTTACACGCATGTGCAAACTGGTAATCAAAGCCAGCTTCAGCATAAGTTACGCAATGAAGGTTAATGGATATTTTAAATGTTAATTTTTCATAACATTATAATATTACCTTGAGCATTTCGTCATGAAGTCCATTGAGTAAATGAGAAAGAAATTCCTCAGCGTCCTCCTGTCGCCCTTCCACCTTAAACGTACTTCCTTCTAAATGTCCAAGACATCTGCGAATTCCAATCGGTTCTAGATTCGCTCCAACATTAAATACATCCTTCATTCGATCCTTTTTGTTTGCATTGCCTCTAAGCAAGGGTTCAAACTCGCTGACCAGTTCAAAGCTGATTTGATAAATAGAACAAGTCAAAATTTGGTTGAACAATCATAATTTCATGCAAAAAAGAGCATTGTGTTATAAAAGATAAAAACAATTTTAATCGTACACATTCTGAATTATAGGAGTGGCGTGGCATGGTTTTCTGTTGAGAATTTCACCCATTGCTCTAAATAAGTTCACAAATGGTGGGCAGGCAAGCAACGACTATAAATAATTGCGACAAAAGAAAAAGTGAATTAAATGTTCAAAACCATATTTATCGTCATATACGTTGTATAAAATATAAACCGACCTGCAGGGTTGCATTTATATAACAATAATTTCCTTGATTGCTAAGTCCTCTCGGAGTGAGAGCTATTGAGTGATGATCCAAGACGTAGTTTCTAAGAAAATCTCCTAATGCCAGAGCTACAGGATCGTTTTCATCACTAATGGCGGATGCATCTGTAACTGAATCTAGTGGATATTTGACAGTACCCCTGTCGATTTGACCACTTGGCACGTAATTAGAAAATTGTTCACCCCCACTTTGTCTACCGCCGCTGCAGAAACCATCCCCACCACCAACATCCATTCCATGTAAAGAGGCACCAGAAATAACTTTAGAATTTGGATTAGCACCATCCGGAGTGGCCATCTGAGATTTGCTGGCTGGGCCAACAATGCTGGCCCAGGAACGACCTTTAGCTGCAGCGACGTTACTACTATTGGAGGAACTAGGTAAACTATTTGAAGAGCTATTCGAAATACTAGGAGGGAGCTGAGGAAACTCTCCACTTCCGTTTTCAGATTCTACTTTTTTGTCAACAACTTCCTTCATCGATGCTGAGGACACTACACTACTTGTAGTATTTGAGACAACACTCACACTGCGCACGCTATTATTACTATTAGTACTAGACGAAACAGATACCGGAGGTTTAAATTTCGATTCATTAGATTTTGTTGTTGTGTTTCCTGGCTGTCGCGCTTCAACAGTAGTAGCGTCCTTCTTATGTGTATCAGCGACAACGGCGTCGGCACTTTGTTTATCACGAGGGACACTTTTCCCCGGCTTAATATCTTTAAGTTCACCATTAACGGAAGGTGTCACACTATAATTAACTATTTGTTCTTGATTTTCAATTAAAGAAGTACCTTTGGTTTGACTATTATCAACTACAGTACTCCCACCACCACTTGCACCTTTGAAGTGAGGAACCTTCTTTTCCGTTGTGGGTGGTGGTGGTTCTATCCTATCTGCTACTTCAGTATCACGACTTGGTTCACTGAGCGAGTCTAAATTATTTATTAAGTTAGGTCCTTTGGACTCTGCAACACCAGAAACAGGGTCACATGATGTGGCTTCTGGGGGAACAACGAAGGATTCGGTGACTATTGACTTCTTCTGAACATTAGCTTCAGATTTCACCCTGACAGCTGCTCTTTCAGTACTATCACCACGGGAGGGATTTCTGGTGATTAGAGCAGACTGACTAATATCCGCTTCACCAGGTTTTTCGATATTTAGATTATCCACATCTGAATGTGGGGGAGGAGGTGGTGGTTGTTCAATCGTTGCGTTTATGTGAGGCTCAACTAGGACGGTTGAAGATGATTGCCTTTGGGAAGGTTGTTGTGAGTATCCCCCACCACCACGATTACTTGTAGAGTGAGTTGGACTGTGGTGGTACATTGGAGGAACGTGATGATGTTGTTGTTGTTGTTGTTGGGCATAAGGGGGCATTTCCCCAGGCATATGGCCCATCGGCTGAGGCATTCCAACGTTAGATTGGTGATGCTCCATTTCACCGGTGGTATTTTGAGGATACATAGATGGGTGATGTGGTTGGTGATAGGGGTACATGTTTCCAGGGGCTTGCATAATGATTGGAGATCCTGTAACATTTTGCGCTAATTGTTGATGATTAGGATACGCCATTCCTGGAGGATATCCGTAACTGAAAGTTTAAAACACATAGTTTTAGAGTACACTCGGGGACACGTACATATGTTAAAAAAACGATCATGATAATCAGGTTTCAATTACCCGGGATAATAGTAAGGCTGTTGGTGTTGTTGTTGTTGCTGCTGTTGCTGTTGTTGTTGTTGCTGCTGCTGTTGTTGCTGTTGTTGTTTCACGTTGTCCCTTCTGTGGTTGTGATTTCTTCCTTTTGAGTAGCCTGGTCCTGAAGATGCTGCATGTGACATTCCATGGTGTCCATCGTGATGACTCTTTTGATGACCCGGTGGAGGTCCAGCCATATGAACAGACTCAGGACTTATCGTTTCTCCTGGACTAACATACGTGACATGAGGTTGACCTCCATGTTGTGGATAACCATAATGCAGTGGCGGATATCCAACAGGCATGGGATACGCAGTGTGACCAGACTGCATTAATTGCTGCATTTGTTGGGGGTACATAACCTAAACCAAAATTAGATAAAAATTAAAATGATGGATGAAACATTACTTGTTATGACTATCTACTGTTACTACGAATTTGGAAATAATATTTGACAAAACCAATATAATTACGTACCATCCCACCAGACACAGGTATGTGTGCACTCGAGGGTGGCATTGCTCCAGGGCCACTAGAAGACACAGCTAGCTGAGGAGGCTGATTTTGGTAATAAGTCCGAATATTGGCAGGGGGTACACCTGGAGGGCTCATCACGCCAGGCATGCTTCCCTCTTCTACTTGAGGTACTACTACAATAGATTGAGAAACACAGCGTTATTTTTCGATACAATAAATTATTCATTATTATTATTAGTTCATTCCGACAAAACTTACTATGGGGTTGTGGTATCTCCACTATTGGACCGTTTTGGAGGTGAGGGTTTTCATCGGGAATGTTCCCAGGTATGTTGTCAGGGTCACCACTAACTTCTGGGATTCCATCTCCCTCGACACTTCCACTAGAATCGTTAAGGCACCGTTCTGAGGGATCTAGCTCTACTGCACTGGGACTGGGGGATCTTCTCATAAAGCAGAAAAGGGAATCTGAATACCATTGACTGTTCTGAATAATTTTAAGGAGAATCTCTTTCTCCGCTTGACAAACCCCTTGAAGATTGAAAAAGCTGAGTTCCTGGAGCTATTTAATTAAAAAAATATATAGTTAAATTCTAGCTAACAATTGTAAGATATTTTTTAAGCATAGACAAAAGATTATGACGGATGTTAACCTCAGAGTTGTCGTTCAAGTCCGATAGTGAGGGTATATACGTGGCGTTTCCCACGATAGGCTCGTCGGTGAATGAGCCATATTTTATCTGCACCAGATAATTAAATGGTTTTTTGTTTATAACAGTTTATACTCACTCAATGTAATCAAAATTAGAGTAATTTAAGTGTACAAAAAAATTACTTCGTTGACATTGGTGGATACTAGAGAGCTGCCAAAATTATCATATTTCTTGGGATTATAAGCGTCTTGTTTCACCTTCGCCACATCAGCGTTTTGGTCTGATCCTGGTGAGGCCGAAACACCTCTCTTTCGAGAAGTTGTCGGTTCTGGAAAAAATTTATAAATCATTCATGGAAGACAACGACTAATTAAGTAGGATAAGTACGAAAAAACAAATCCAGATGAAAAATCAACTAACCTTCCCTTCCACCCCGTAAATCCGACATTGTGAATAAGTGACCCTTAGGTCACTTTAGAATGGTATGGTAGAAAATTATGATGTATAACTTGACCCCTTGATGAAAACAAACAAAATACAATGATTAGTACATGGTACAACACACTTCACTCAGAAAGCCTTGTGTAGGAAATTTCCATAATGATGAAGATTCTTCTAAAAATGTTTAGATACTGAAAACTAACAGGTTTGGTTTTAGGCGTCACTACATGAAGAACACTATAACCCCTTCGTCCTAATCAAAATGTCAAAACTGACAATGATTTGAAAACCGGAAATATAAGACTAAAATCATAAATCTTTACTTTTATTTCGTAATTTTGGTTTTTTGTCTTTAGAATGCCGGTTAACTCACACAGAAAGCCACGTGAACAAGTCATAAATCCTTCCATTCACACTGAATTTTTCCTCTTCACTTTGTTGTGCTTCAGGTGTGCATTAATCTACGTCAATGGAAACCTCAACTCAACATCACCAAAGACACAATCCTAACCACATTATTTCTTAATTGTTGCACATATTATAAGTTTTATATGGAAGCATGCGTCGCTCTTCTACTAACTACACTAACTCGTACAATGCATTACAATTTACAATATCAACCAAGCATTCTTGGAAGAGACAGTGACAGTAGTGCGGAGTGCAAACTCATTGCTTCCAAATCGTTCGCTTATCTCATAATAATTGTGCAAAATTACTATTACTATCGTAATTGCAACTTGCAACCTGGGGAGACCATAAACTTTCATGGATAGGTACTAGGTACAACGGTATACTGCTAATCAGTCAACGATATTATTGCTTTCTTCCTTAGTTAATTTTTTCAAAAATTACAAAATCTATCATCTTTAAATGTAGTCGTGTTTTACTAAAATATTTATTTGAATCTTACATTTATATTGTTATTTATATTGCTTCATGTCAATGATTTCTGAGTGCACTTTAAATACATGTCAGGTGAGGAATACAAGATCTGTGAATTTTAATGGGGCTTTAGGCTTGGAAGCAATTATTCAATGGGCTCATAAAAATCAAATCTATGGGCTGTTAAAAGCTAGAACCAGATTTTATATGGCTGTGTATTGCATCTATAATGAGTTAATCGTAATATACGGTAGATTAGCGGCGCAACTAATTAACTCTTAATTAATTCATTCACAAGACGTGAACCATTCAATATTAAATAGCCGTATTTTTATGACATCAGATGTAAATAGAAAACAAATGTACTAACGGCTGCCATCACTAATCTGCCATTAATGACTAATGATTTTACTGGCAACAGGTTGAGGTCGAATTTTCAAAAGCAAGATTATAAGAATATTTCATGCAAATAGCACATGCTAGAATAAAAACCCCATGTTAAAAAATATTTTCACGTTATTCTTACCCTGAGTTGAGGCTAAGTATGAGCGGATGTGAAATCCATAGGTCTTCAAATATTCATTAACTTCTGGGACCCATTATTTTCATAGATTATTAATATTGCTGATGTTAAACAACTGTCTGTATCCACATTCAAAACTCCTAATAATCTTCTCCTCTGTTTAAAAAATCACAAGCACACAATTTATAATTATTTCGTAACTAAATCCAAACAATTAAAATATTTCCCTTTCTCATCAACTCATAAACAACTATTCAATCACAAAAATATTACATTTTTCTGGTTTAAATTTCACCGTTGAATTTGCTTCACACAACAGAAACTGTCTCTCCAACTTGTCAGCTTTGAAACAGATGATCGAAAGCTTTGAGAAGATACTTGGTATCTTCAAATCCAAATGTCTAAGTATGTAATCCTTGAAAAAAACAAGTCTATTCCATCCCTTCCCTCCCAATCTGATCTTGGGAAACTAAGCAACAAAAAATTAGTCTCTCCCTCCAACCTGTCGACAATCCAATTAATTATCAGACTTCAACAGTGCATCGACAATGATCAATCAGATGACAATGTTATTGTTTTGATTGTGTGAGAGATGAGTTGAAGGCGAAGATGCCGGAGGGGTTCCTACTCCATAAATTAACTGCTGCTGCTGCTACACGGAAGAAGCAGAAGGGAAGGATATTGGATGTAATTCAACTCAACTAGTTGTAGTAGTTAACCTGACGACGATCGAGATAACTCCTTCTCATCTCCTTTAATACTTTGAATAGTAGAAATTAACTATAAATTTTTTAACACAGTTTATGCTACCAATCTATAATATGTAATGATAATAATAATAATATGGCCAACACTTCACAACTTCACCGAATCACGGATTATCAGAAGGAGAGGATGAAACCCAATTTAAATTCAAAAACCAGTGCACTCGCACTGTGTATTTCTTCACTTATCTTCCTGCTCAGAAGTTAGAAGAGAGGAGAGAGAGGCAGGCAGGAGATGATGGTGATGGTGAGAAGAGGCGAACAGGCAAGGAGGATCACACACATTTTTAAGTCGAAGATCCTCAAATACAAATACAACAACAAACAGTAGTAGTAGATTCATTAGAAGTAGAAGAGTATCTCCTACACCTCACCACCAACAACACATACACATTGCAAATATTGAATACATGGAGTGGTATGGTGATATGGCCATGTATGTCAGCTATTTTTTATGGAAAGATATTATAGTCTGTGGTATGAGGATGAGGATGAAGACGAGAAAAAAAAACTTTGCCGGTTTAGCAGCGTTACTGAAGTAGCGTAAGTCACCATCATCGTTAAAAAAATTAAAGATGAAAATTTGGACAACTTTGTGCATGATCCACTTTTTAAATTTCATTATTTTGTACTACATTTCAAAACACTAAAGATGATTCTAATTGCTCCAATCCAAATTATTGATAAACCAGTTTGCCTCTAAAGTTGGAAAAAATTAGCCGGTGTTCGAAGGTATGTTGACTGTGGACAGACAGACAAACCAGATCAAGCCATAAAGCCACTTGCGCTGGGACTACTGATGGAGATGGAACTTATGCCGTTCGTGTTGTCCACATTTGAAAAAAGCATAGCAAGGATTCGAATTTCGAAAGATTCAAAAGTCGAATTCCATTATTGCCAATACATAATATTGCGATTTACCATTATAAGACAGGGTTCATCCATATATCACGTTGCTATAAGAGTTATGTGGCAAAAACCACTGCATACCTTAAATTAATTGGCAGTAATTAAGTGTTAAGACTGACAAGTAGAAATATCATAATTAAAGTAGAGCAAAACAATAAAATGAGCTGTGAATGGACCCAAGTATACACGGTGACCCTAACCCAACGGTACACGATATGATATAAAATGATATGTAACACCTATGATGTATTAATGTATGTACTACTACCAAAATTCCATTTCATGCATGGCATGAATCAAATCAGTATTTATTCTATAGATATGTAATTGATTTGTTATGAAAATATGAATTGCTAAAGAATGTAGATTAAAAATCAAGAAAATAATATTATCATTCTCATCTCAGCTTATGTAGATGCGAGTAATGAAAGAAATACAAGGCTAAAGCAGAGCTTACTTTTTACTCAAAAAGAGTTTAGCCGACAGTTTACAACTTAATAGCCTTTCGATTGTTAATGATATCATAATGAGGTACATAATCTCAATCAAATTTTTCTCGATCTTAATCACAGCCGAACACAGCTTTTAAATGCATGAAACATGGATGTTATATGAATGAATGCTACACATATTTTACTGGCATATTGAAAAAAATAAAGGCAGTATTTTGCATCATGCAAGAAGTTGCATGGCAATTATAAAAAGCACTAACCAAAAGTTTTCTAACCTGCTGCTGTACTTTATATGAAAGTACTTTTGCCAAATCCATGCAAAGAAAGGATATCCTCCAAAAACTCTTACTCAACAGACAGTTGACCGTAAAACTTTATATAGCGGATTGTCCAATATTTCTTTTGATAATCAAGTAATTTTTTACATGCATTTGCATCGCGAATGGCTGAGCAGCAAAAAGAAGTACTACTGAGCTACATACCAGCAGAGTAGACAATTAACTTCATAATCGTTTGAAATTTTAATGTCTACATTAGTAGATCATTTATTTCCAACTCTTCGGCAGACAGAGGCAGGTGTCATGCATGGTTCTCATATGCACATCATAAAGATGCCTTCATCTCAAAAACGAGTTTTCCATATAATATTCCCACTGCGCTCTCCTGTTCTCCTTGTTTTCATAAAACTATAAAAACAAGTGTGCACAGGAAACATTCATTTTAGTACAAAAAACAGAGAGCAGCATGGGAGCAGTGTCGGAAGATTCTTAAAAACCCAACTTATTACAAGTTTTACGGCATAATTCCTTCCCATACTAATAATATATTATATTTTCTCATTGCATAAAATTCGAAGGATTGTTCTAATGTGAGGTAGTAGTGTGCGTATTACAATTTCCTTCTCTTTTAGCACACATTCATGGGAACGAGAACTGGATAAGGAATGTTCTTGAAATTTTGTGAACATGCACAGATGCACATTGCTTTCAATACGGCATGTAGCCTTTCTTAGGTAGATTCTATATATCGATGAACACCTACACCATAAATGTGTGGAGGATTAGACTTAATACGTAGTACATTAAGAAGATGTATATTTTTTTCAAGTTTTGAAGAATCTACCATGCGATGATAGGAAAATCTGAAATGTCAGTAGTCATAGACATAACACTAGATGCTGTTGTGATGATGTGAGGAGAGGACCTCAGGAACGACAAAGATGAAAGAGGCGACCACTAACTGCACAAAACGAAATCATAGCAACGAAACCAGCCTACAACTTTTCTCTCCACGTTCTCTCCTTCTCCTCACTTCCTCTCTCGCTTTGCCTTACTTTTCCTTCGTTCACAGTCTGCATGCACGCCTAAAACTAAACCGATAGGTTCAAAAATTGTATGAATTGGCTTGATCTTGATTGTCTATTTTCTCGTGTCTGTTCCAATGTGAGACAAATAGCAAAGCGAGAGGCATAAACTGTAAAGTGAAAGTTGAGTTAGCAATATTTAACTTCCATGTTGCATCAGAGAAAGGATGTGTAGGCTAATTGTGTTTGGGGCATACGAAAATTGACACAATGAGTCGCTGAGATTCAAGAATACATGTCACAAATAGCCCTCACAAAACAACAACTGCTAGCTATTTTTAAAAATTTAACTAAATCTTTAAATACATTCTTCTCAAATAATTCTGCTATATATCTTTGATCTTACTACTTCGAGATCTACAATCATTAAAAATTGAAAACCATTTGTCATCTCCTTTATCATTTTCAGTAGTATAATCTTCAGTGATGTTTTGCCATGCCGGCTTCAATCAGAATCAGCCATCGCCATCAGCCTCAAAATGAGGAAACTGATAATAAAAGCGTACGCATAAAATCGTATTTCACATAATATTTCGTATAATATAGTTGATTGTGTATGAAATGAAGCATTTAAAACACGTCCGTTTTTTACCTACCTAAACCACAGAGCTCCTGTTTTGAAACTTTGCAGCCTTTTAATTTACCCTTTCTATATCTCCACAATCCCCTCTAAACCTAATCCACTATAATTTCAAATTTTACTTGATTTCTACTATCAATAGAGTTCCAGGTCACTATATTTTATTAACTTACAATTAGTCAAGAGGCCTAGAGCATTCTACTAACCATAAATTGGTAGAAAATACTGGGTCCTATCAGTGCTTTTACATGTTCATGTTATCATCATTCATTTTGCACACATTTACATACACACACTACATACTATTATGCAAACTAACTACATACTCATACCCAATGTTCAATTTAATTCCCAATTTTACTTATTTATCATCCTATATCCCATCAATTCTGAAGGACTTGACATTTTGGCTTTGTTTCAAATGATGCCAAGATAGCACAGAATATGGCATGAAATGTGTGTTCATTAAATAATTAGAAAAAAGTTAAAATCAGCAAAATTACCATTCATTTGTGTCACAAGGTTGAAGGTAGGATGGCGGCAAAACGGTCGTTGCGGAAATAATATATCCTAATCCTATCGCTTTACGAACAAAAAACAAAACAAAAAGCGCTTCATTGCTAAATCATTCGTAAAATATAACGCCATAATACGTTAACGCAATGATTCAATAGAGAGGCAAGTACCCGGTTTATGGTCTATCTAAATCCAGTCCAGACTCATGACTCATGACCCATCTCCCATAGGTACAAACTACTAAGAAAGCTGTCAAGTCTTCATTCATCCAATCATTAAATATCACCGGCTCGAAGCATGTTTAATTCATGCAATCAAAACTACAGTGACAGTTGCAGGGTACTGAGGTGTAGCTCGAATTTTCCAAGCAATCAAGCTGGTACCCTATAACACGGGCACGAACAAGAACTCTGCACTGCAGGGTTGCCAAGCCAAGGTTGTAGATTTGTTCCAGAAAACACATAAATCAATCCTCTCAAGACCCAATTTCAATTCAGAAAAAATGTCACTGCTTTCTAGATAACAAAATGGTACAGCAGTGAGTGAGTTTGACTCAAACTGGAGACTAAAAACGTAACCGAAACACACTGCAATTTAGGCATCACCAAATTTCTCACATGTGGTGAATCTCTGATCACTTTCGGGTCAAGCTAATTAAGATTTTAAATGCCAATTTTTGCAACCAAAATATATATGCCAAGAACTTATTTAGTATTTTTTTCCAAATAATGAAAAATAATAATTTTATTTTCATTCAATGAAAATGTTTTTATTTTGCTCTTTTAAGCATGCTGCTCCATTTACTGTGATTTACTTATACTAAACATTTTTTGCATACTTTTACATTTACACATCTTACATCTTTGCCATTATTTCCTCTTATCATGCGGCCCGATCATCTCATCATCTGCTCTTCGTCTGTAAAAATGTGCTGTTTTACGAGACATAACATAAAACTGCAGGATACACGCTTAAAGAAATCTCATAAGCTGAGGGGAGGCGGAAAAAAATGATGGAAAAGGGTATGGAGTATGGAGCTGTATTATGATTACAATGTTGTTACGAATTCTGAGATCAGTGGGATCATCCGGCAGGAATTTTTCAGCACGGTGACTGCGTGAATTCAGCACGGTGAAACTAGATAATTCAGCACGGTGGCAAAAATACCATGATTTGTGAACATTCAGCACGGTGATGCATGATGGTGTTCCTCCAGCACGGTGTTCCAGCACGGTGCTTTTTGTCCCCCCAGCACGGTATTCAGTGTGAATTCAGCACGGTGTTCGGTGTGAATTCAGCACGGTGTTCGGTGTGAATTCAGCACGGTGGTGGTGAGAATTCAGCACGGTGGTGGTGTGAATTCAGCACGGTGTGCAGTGCTAATTCAGCACGGTAGTAGTATGAATTCAGCACGGTGATAATTTATGAAATAAGCATAATAAAGTAAATGACAAACCTGGATACATGCGAATACACCCATAGACGTTTGTTAGTGCCTATTACTTTTTCATATGGCACTAGTCTTTCCCCACATCTCATCTTTACGGCTTAGGACTTATTTTTCTGCGTTCTATTACTTTATTATTTAATAATTTATCACCGTGCTGGAATCAACGTGCTGAATTTTCGCTGCATACCGTGCTGAATATTCGTTGCATACCGTGCTGAATATTCGTTGCATACCGTGCTGAATTCACACCGCACACCGTGCTGAGTTTGCACCGCACACCGTGCTGAATTCACACCGCACACCGTGCTGA